>VIBL01000045.1:1052500-1225000 GCA_008271625.1 Lutraria rhynchaena | reverse complement strand
AAAAATAATAAAATATATCTCATTTTATATACTTTATTTTTACTGCATTTGAACATAGTAAACTTAAAATGTTCAAATTTACCGATTTATTATTATTATTATCAGTACAATTTTTTGCATATTCTGATATAATTGTTTTAGCTGCCATAGGTAAAAGATATACAGTGGAACCCACTAAACCGCTTCATTTATAAACCGGTCACCCCTCTAAATCGGTCAAATGTTCTGGTCCCGACTTCATGACTATATAATTCAAAAATCCCCTCTAAACTGGCATCCCCTCTAAACCGGCCAAATGACATGGTCCCGGGTTCGGCCGGTTTATAGGGGTTCCACTACATTGCTATGTAAAAGTTTAATTTTCTTCTTTGACATATGGCCGATAGACTTAAGAAATATTATACATGTACTTGGAAAAGAAATTATGACAATTATTAAGGTCTACATTTAACATTGTGTTTACATGATTATTTTATACCATACACCAGTCTATCTTCAGAAATGTTACGTCGATCGAGTGTTTTCAACACAATCAAATTTTGTGTACAATGCTGGTTGCCGTGACTCAAAGGTAATTCCATTCTGTAAATTAGGGATGAACAAAGTTTATCCAAACAAATAATATCAATTCATCAGGTAGGGACCTGGAAACTGTCGCACCTGAATTAATTGTTCTAAATCCCTTTGTATTAAAGCTATTTGTGGAATGCCATACTTTTCAGCCGTAAAATGAGTACGACCTGCAAACAGTAAACATCTTATTACAATCAATGTTTTATTCGTTAGTACAACGTATCCGTTAAATGTGTTGTCTAAAGGTATTGCACATCGCGAAGAAACAGTGCAGAATGCATATATGGGCAAAATGCTTTGACCAGAAACTATAAAATTTAGTGTAGTTGAATCCAAAAATGTTTTAAACACAACAAGTTACATTTGTCAATCATTTTTTCAATCGTTTTTTAAGATGCTTTGAATTATATACGGCACTCTGTTCACCTAATCAATTTTCCTGAACCGCATACAAACCAGTACTAACTTAGCTTTCCACAAGGAGCCGGCAATTTCCCCACATATGGAGGAAAATCGACATTTTTGTCAAATTTTCATTGAAGGGTATGACCTACCGCAACCGAAATATGTCTATAAAGGACACATTAGCTGTCTTAACCAAATGGCGCTCCTCGAATTTACAAACATTAGTGATATCACTGGACTGTTAATCTTAACAGTCTGTTTAATTTCCTAAATTGTTAAGTCAGTTTTCGCTATAATAGACACTTTGGTTCTTTAGCAATTCTTAAGTAGATGCACCTTTTGCTACTAACAACAATTTACTTTTCTCTTTCTTTAGTCATGTACTAGTTCGGCCGCTAAAAGAAAAAGGGACAAGTCTTGTTCTAGGTATAGCTTTTAAACTATTTTCCCACGAACACTGCTCTCTAGTTTTAAAGTTGTCGCTTCATTTTTCATTAATGACCTATAATTAATGCTCCTTAAAGTTAATTAATATCTTCCGAAATAAGAATCGGTCAGGCTCGCAAGTATAACCGTTATAAAGGCCATCACACAATAAAGTCCATATATTTTCGGACCGTTTTCTATTTGTCTCAAATTATTCAATTTGATAAACGGTACCACTAATAAAACAGTTTTTCTAAGGTCCAGACGATGGTCTTTCTATAAGATGTTACCAGACAGACAAATTCTTAACTTTTTTTATTTTGCTTATTGTCCATAAACAAACTTAACTTTGTAACTGTAATCACCATTATAAAAGATATAACTACATCAAATACATTATAGTGACATACACACTCTTGTTTTTAATTTCAGTTGCTGCAAAAATAGAAATGAATGTAACGAAGACTTATGTTCGTTAGGTAAGTTTATATTATGTTAAACTACAAAATAAACGGATTCAAAAAATATAACATGCTACAAAATCCACCATCCCGAGCAAACTTCAATTTCACACAGTAATCATCTGGTCCCACATCAACGTTCTCATCAAACCATTCAACAAGGCTTACAAACTGGACGTTAGAACAAACATTGGGGCGCCAAGAAACATTTTCTCTTTTATTTTTTGTGTGTGAGCGTGATATTGCTTTTTGCTATTTTGTAAAATGCAGGCGTATAATTGATAGTCATTGCTAGCATTATTACAGGACAAAGCACAGCTGGTAGTGTGTCACTGCTTCAGTGCAAACAGTGCGATATGGCGTATGGAATAGACGAGTGTTACACAACCACATGTAACAACATGACGGAGGCAAGTTTTCATTTCCATTAATATGGGAACTACCATGATTTATATACACTAAAATATACCAAATGTAAAAATAACAATACAGTAAAACCTCGATAATGAGACCACCTTCGAGACCCGATAAATCGGTCGCAATAATGAGGTTTATGTTTTTATGTGACTTATTGTCATAGGGCTTTAACGCCGTTTTTCAACAATTTCTGTTATATACGGCGACCTGTTCGCCTAACCAGTTTTCCTGGACTGTATACTAACCAGTACTAACCTACCATTCCGCAAGGAGCCGGCAACTTCTCCACATATACAGGAAAATCGACATTTTTGTGAAATTTCCATAGAAGGGTATGACCTGCCGCGACCGGGATCGAACCCGGATCTCCGAGTTACAAATGCAGCAAACTAGCCACTGGACCACGACCGCCGCCGAATAATGAGGTCGTCTCATTATCAAGTTATGTTATATAGGAGCAATAGTGTCATCATACAATATACCGTAAAACCTCACACAGCGACCACCTGTTTAGCTTTTAGCATTTTTGATAATAAGTGGTCGTTTTAACAAGGTGATCGTAATATCAAGGTGGTCGCTGTGTGAGGTTTTACTGTATATTGTATGATGACACTATTTTCTCTCTGGTTGGCTTAATTGCCTGATTTACTGTTGAGTTTGTAGTAATAACAATTTTTAGTCATATATTTATTCTGGAACTTGTTCAAACAAGACTTTATCTAAAGAATTAATGACTATTAATACGTGAACACCTTTTTATCCCACCGCCGACCCTGTAACTTTCATACATACGTTTACAGCGGGAACCCGTAAAATTAAAAATTAGATTAAGCCGATATGGCATAATGATTCAGAAAAAAATAATGTTCTTGTGAATATCAGAAAGAAATATTTCATTGGCAACAGTTGTAAATAAATGTGTTTGTACTTTTCTGTATACTTATTAGGACTAAAAAGTGTTTTTTTCCTATGACCCTCCCCCCCCCCGCTAAAAATATGGGTCGGTAGGTAGGGATTTATTTTGTTTTTTACATGTATAGAAAACTCATAAGTCGGTAAGTAAAATATTGGGTCGGTCGAGTAATCGGAAACTTATTTTGATCGCATGACTGCCTGACCTATTGAATATTTAATTATATTTTCATACAAAAGAGTTGTTTTATGGAGGAAGTCATTACGTCAGATTTAAACATACGCTACAAAGGAGGATGTATGTCAACACAGGTAAATACAGTCAAACCTGTGTTAATATTAAGTGAAGTTGTTTTTTCACAATACATTCATATACAATACATTCTAACCTCGGAGGAGACACAATGGAGTTCAAAGTCGCACTAACAATCATCTTACCGGCTTAAGGCGTGGAGGAAGTCACACATCTGAGTAGAAACATCCACCTAGCTGAACAGACATGTGAAATTTGGTCCCGGGTGGGATTTGAACTCACAGCGGTGAGCGGCTAGTGATTACAAGTCAGAGACCATAACCGCTCGACCACGGAGGCCCTTTGAGACAAATACCAATAAGATCATTGAAATTATTTTCTAGATGACAGCTGAATGTTCCTTCTTCGTCTTTTCTTTTGTTATTGTAATGAAGCTATGTATGTACCTGTGTACGCATATTTTTATAGTTTAACTTTAGTAGCTTGTTTGTACCTGTGTACGCATATTTTTATAGTTTAACTTTAGAAACTTGTATGTACCTGTGTACGCATATTTTTATAGTTTAACTTTAGAAACTTGTATGTACCTGTGTACGCATATTTTTATAGTTTAACTTTAGAAACTTGTATGTACCTGTGTACGCATATTTTTATAGTTTAACTTTAGTAGCTTGTACCGACACTGACCCAGTGCAAACTTATTATTTTTAGTTTTTACAACTTTTTATTCATTTGATTTGTAGATTTGCCAGCTGCAACACAAAAGAGATTCTGCTGTATCGTGTTTTAAGTAAGATTTAATTCGTAGTTATTGCATTAAAGAACACGCACAAATTGAGTCATATCATTAGGAGATATAGTGGTTTTGAAAATGCGCATGGCTTCATAACATATTTGAATTTTTAGTAATGTTTTAGCAGACGAATACCTTGTGACAGTTCACTTTGCAGACTGAAATTTTCTCCTTCATTTAAGTTTTATTTCATTGACTTTTGAGACAAGAAATAAGCTTTAAAAGTAATGGCTTAGTCTGTCTGAGCTACATTCTGTTTAAAGTTATGCTGTTTTATTACTTTATAAGTTGAAATTTTAAAGTCCATTTGAGACTATAAATACTGCTTCTTTCAAATCATATGTTGCTGTTCTTGATCAATACGATGGAAGACCAAAAAGCATGTTCTAATATATTCGAAATTGGAATTAATTATGTTAACTTTGCTATCATTAATGAATTGACAGATTGATTAGACTTTCCGCTAGTTCGAAGTATAACACTATTGTCAAAAGTTCAAATGGGAAATCCAAGAATATGAAGAGTAAAAGCAGATTTTCAGGACGCGAAATGTACAATATCAATCTTAGCATACAAAATTTATGATAAAGTAACCCTCATGACTTCAAAAAGCCCACAAAATCCGAAACACAAAACCCGCCAGCATGGTTCACATTCATCCTTTCAAAATCCGCAATTTACACAATCCACACGTAGCCTACATTAGCTAAAATTCAACCGGCTTGTAATGGCGATATATCACGATTTCAGATGCTGCCATGAGAACAATTGTAACATGAAAATGTGTGGAATACCTTATGGTGACTCTAATTCTTATTTTATCGTAGAAATAATACCTTTTATTATACACCTCGATGTTAATATCGTATTTGGGACGAAATAAAAAGGTTAGCGTAACAACTGGGTGTTCGGATAATCAAGGTTGAAATTAGAAAAGTACAGAAAACTGGTGCGATAAAAAGTGATATTCGTATATGTAACAAGTTTGACCTTAATATTGAATTCGTCTCCAAATGAAGTTTGACCGTATTAACTAAACAACATGATGGACTAACTAGCGATAAGGATTTTAAATTATAGAATTTGATGGACAAGTCTAATTGACATGAAGGCTCTATATCGGTACCTCCAGCCAACGTTACAATTTGAAATATGTAAAAAAAACAAAGGATTTGACAAACTTCATTCAAAACATGAACTATGATCCTAATGTTTATTTTCATAATACAAGTACTTCGTATGTGGCCTTACATTTCTAATGCCTGCTACACTAACAGAAAATATTGACATCACAAAATACCAAACTCCGCTAAATTGTTGCTACATTTCAGGTAATAATCTTGTTACGTCTATTCCCACGAATGTGATTCCCACAAAGACGATACGATGTCGACAATGTTCCGACGCCGTCAATCTAGGTGATTGTCGAAGTTTCGTGACTTGTGATGCCATGATAGAGGTGAGATATTACAATAAAAATCGCAATTTTCATATTTATAAACACGGTTTAAACGCCTACAGACGTTGGAAGCTTGCAAATATGTGGCGTAGTTTTTTTTATTTGTCTATTCTACATGTTTGACTGATTGGTCTTTATGATCCCGCAACGTACGGCTATCAGGTGAATGAGTCGAAGCTTAGCAACTTACCGTAAAACCTTTAATCTATTTAACACTTGCGCCATCACCGATGTGAATCAAATATGGGAAATACACGTAACTGGATACTGATACTATGAAGTGATCTGTAACATCGTCCAGGCTGAATTGTTCATATTGGAGTCTCAAACTTAAAACTTGCATATAACTAGCCTTCGTAGAGACTTTGAGTGCGCGACATAAATTATGTCAAATACATTTTTGTCAAATTTTCATAGAAGGGTATGAACTGCCGCGATTAGGATTTGAACCTGGATCGCCGGGTTGCAAATCCAGCACACTAACCACTGGACCACGGTCGCGGCTGCAACTTCCTTATTAGACACACATTGATCGCTAGAAGTATCATTATAATTGCGTACCTTTCATTTTAGCAATGCTTTATGGAACAAGTGATTAACCCTCAATTAAACGTAAGATATTATGGCGGATGTAGGGATAAGACGGTAAGTCATATTTATATATTCATAAAATAGCATATTCGATATTAAAACCACATTGATACCCCCACACATAGTCTTTATATTGAGATATTTTCATTATGAATTTGAAATAAAGTAGAAGTATTGAAAATCAGTACAGAGATAAGTGGTCGTTATAATTAAGGGATCGTAATATTGTTTGGTCGCTGAGCGAAGTTTCACTGTACCTCAAATATTGATACTAAAAAACTGTGATGCTTTGAAAATTGGTTCTTAAACGGACTACCCGCTAAGAATGTCATGAAACATCATTCATATGCTATATTTTGTTTTTATGTGACTTATTGTCACTAGGGTTTAACGCCGTTTTTCAACATTTTTTTAGTTATATACGGCGTACGGTTCACCTAACCAGTTTTCCTGGACTGTATACTAACAAGTACTAATTTACCCTTCCACAAGGAGCTGGCAACTTCTCCTCATATGGATAAAAATCGACATTTTTGTCAAATTTTCATAGAAGGGTATGTATTGCCGCGACCGGGATTACAAGTCCAGCGTACTAACCACTGGACCATGGCCGCGGCTTCATGTGCTATAAATATGATATATGATATACATTGTAATAAAAAAGCGATATTTATGATATTATAAAAATGATTTGTTCACACAGTTGATAGGTCTTCGGATATGTGGGATATACCTATGGCCTTAGTGACACAGTATAATGTAATAATTATAATATAGCAATAATACAGTAAAATCTCACATTACAACCAGCTCAATATTACGACCACATTGTTATTACAAACGCTTTTATCAGACAAGCTTTCAATAACTTCCTTCCTTTCTTTTAAAATAATAATTTTACACGATAATGAGACCACCTCATTATTACGGCCGATGTTTGGTCTCATTATTTACTGTATAAAATATAATAAGTTTGAATTCAGCGGCTTTATATTTTCAAATTTTGAATAAAAAACGATGACTTTCATTTCTTTTGCAATTATAATTTTGTTAAAACCTGGATGTCACTTTTACGTCGGGACCCTTTGAAAATACTTATTTGTGTTGCTTTTGTTAAATAAGTTGAACAAATATTATCTATTTCATTGTGAAGGGATGCCAGTTTAATGATGTGGTTCCAGTTGGAAAACGTGCAAGTAATCCATCAACGAAAAGACAGACTAACGACTTGGTGTCATGCTACAGGTATTTTTAAAAATAACGTGGAACCCCTCTGAACTGACCGAGCCCGGGATCAGGTCATTTAGCCGGTTTAGAGGGGATGCCAGTTTAGAGGTGATATTTGAATTATATAGTAAAGAAGTCGGGACTAGAACATTTGGCTGATTAACAGCGGGAACCGATTTATAGAGGGATTGGTTTAGAGGGTTTCCATTGTACATTACAATACATTGTCGCACATATAACGTATGTTTAAGTCAGTCAATATCAATTTCGACTATGAAAATACGTACATGCATGTTTTAAATGAGATGCGATTATGCAGTCAAGCTTGTCAAACAAATAAAGACCACCCTGTGAATGAAGGTCATTCATTGAATAATAGTCACTGATTATTTAGAACAAAATGACCTCCGAATAAAGGCCATCTGTCAATAAAGCCTACAATTTGTCTGTCCCTAGGGTAGCCTTTGTTCATAGGTTTGAGTGTAATTTGTCTTTTTTTCCACTGACAGATGTTGCAGCTCATCCGATGATTGTAACAATCATTTATGTGGTATTCTAGGTATGAAAATAAATGATATTACCGTCCTGTTGAGCTTGGTTCGAGGGTATAAGTTTTTTCGGCTCTTTTGATTTTGGGGTATGCGGATCGAAGGTTCATGCGTGCCTGTGCGCGTATGCGCCGGTGTGTGTGCTTACTCTTTACATTGGATGAACGGGATTAAGCCATGTTTGTGTTTTAGAATGGTGGTGTTGCAGATTTAGCAGGAGTTGCTGTAAGTCACATTGACAGGTTTGCGTTACGACAAAATATAGGCTTACAAGCGCGGATTTAGGGGAATAAGAGAAATGGGAGTGAGCTACTTTTGTGGGGGTTTTAGACTGTGGGTATGCGCCATATCAGCTGTTTTTTATTTTTTCCGCCGTTATGGATTATGGCAGATTTTATGCTTTCTGTGTTTGCAGGTTCGCATTTGTTTTTGTCTGGTTCTGTGTTTGTTTTTGTCTGGTCCTGTGTTTGTTTTTGCCTGGTCCTGTGTTTGTTTTGCCAGGTTCTGTGTTTGTTTTTGCCTGGTCCTGTGTTTGTTTTGCCTGGTTCTGTGTTTGTTTTTGTCTGGTTCTGTGTTTGTTTTGCCTGGTTCTGTGTTTGTTTTTGCCTGGTTCTGTGTTTGTTTTGCCTGGTTCTGTGTTTGTTTGTAGTTTTAGTATTTCCCCTGTCGGGTTATTTGTGACTCTGTAGTCCGCTTAGTAATACTTAATTTTCGCATGTGGCGTTTTTAGGTATCCTTTGTTTTAAAACTTTAATATATATTGACTTTCAACATGTTGTTTTATCACTCCTTTGTCACAAGACAATAGCGTTATGTGAGATATAGACATGTTCTTGATTATTTGTCTAAAGCCGGTCTGTCTAAATTTCGAGTATATAATGAACGGGTTCCCATCCGGACGCGATTTTAATCATAGCCTGACTAATATTTATCACTTTAATTATATTTAGTGTTAAATGTGTTCTAATTTATAATCGTCTCAAGTACGCTTCCTTTCGTTTAAAACTTAGTCTTCTTATCAATGTGTTCTCTTTTTTTCAGGCGGAAACAAGATAAACTGTAAGATAATACTTATTCAGGCGAAATAATGATGTGTATTAATTATTCAATTTAAAGATATTAACCAGATCTTTTGGGCTATTTAAAATGGTGGAAACAACTAATACTTCATTCATTTGGAGATTATAAAGAAAAAAATCATCATCGGACAAACATGATGTCTATTTCACCCTATTGTATAAGTTTATAAGTCAAATCAAAATACTTATATAATATATAAGTTCCCGATTTCTACCAATTTGACATTTTCTAGTGTATCACCAGAACTTAATTAATGCAATTAATGGAACAGATCAAACTAAATGCTGTCGCTTTGAAAGTTTAATTTTATTCAGTGTAACTTGGAATATTTCAGCGACAACAGTTGATGTCTCAATATCATATGGCAACGCTATAACACTTGACTGTGGTAAGTTCGCAACGGCCTTATGGTATACTTGGACAACACCAAGTATGGGAAGAGTCATAACAAGTGGTAAGTATGTGATGTATAATTGTTCTTTTTCTATGTATCTCAACGTGAATGAGTATAAACCTTTCCCTTGAGGATGGCCAAGCTTCATTAAAATTTAATTTGAAATTAAAAGAACTGATATTTAAAATCCAAAAAAGAACAAACAGAAGAGGACAACACATTTATTTCGATTTGAGCATGAAAAGCGTCTCATCCACGTGATCAATAGTTAAACGTCCATTGGACAACAGTATTTAAAATGAATGAATGACAAATTTGTTCATAGCTGAAAAAGTAAAGCGACGGTGAGAACATTAAACTTTAAACTATCTGTTAATACGTTTGATCGTGATCAACAGAATAATTATATGCCTTGGTTACAACATTTAGATCGTAAGCGCTTATTATATTCGGCATAATATCGGGTCACAACTAAATGGTATTTGTTTGTATTCAAGATCCAGTGTTACTGGCGTCCAAGAGTGCAACTATAAAAGACGAGGGAACTTATACGTGTGAACCAAACTGTACTTCATGCCAAAATGTTACCATAGATTATAAGGTCAAGTTGAATAGTTAAGTATCAATACGTATTACTTGTCTGAAAATATATACAGTATAACCCCCTGAATACCGGACACCTTCCGGACAGGGGGGAAAAGTCCGGTTTTCTGAGAACTTTTGATATGTTTATTGCTTTCATCATATCAACATATATTTATGTTCGGATTTGATTTATTTTGCTTACAATTGAGGAAGGAATTTTATTACGTGTCTTGTCATGATATATATATATGTGTTTTGGCGTAATGTATATGTAAATGATGTATAACCATTGGTGCTTCTCTGGTATGATTCGTAACTGTTGACAACTATTGTATTACGGCATGTTTTATTCTCAGACAAAGACAGTACTTACGAACATTTTCACAGTTCTTTTCCTATGAATTGATATAAAAGCAGTAAGCTTATACAGATTCTTTCCAATTGTTATAAGAATATTATCAAATTAAATGCGTCCTTTTATTTGCAGACATGGTTCGGCATAGTAAGTAGAAAAAAAACAATAAAGATAATATGTACATTTAATATGTTTCATCGTCCAAATGAAGGTTTTAAGATGTCTGTGACTAATACAAGTAGAAACACAATTTTTAGGAGTCATCGAGGTCTAGATGTAGAGCGTTCGACCTCCGATTCACAGGTTCTGAGTTCGAATCAAGGCTCGGACGGGTTTCGTTCATAAACTTCACCACAACATTTTGTTCTGGCGTAATACTGGTGCAGTGTCCAGGAAGCAGAGTCGAGCGTGATTAATATAAGCAAAATTTCTTGTTTCACAATCGAGATGAAATAAATTAGTATAAACAACACAGTCTATTTGCCGAAAATTGTTTGATATTGGTTGTTGTAATAGTGATAGAGGTAATGTGTACATGAAATATTTCGAAACAGCTGGTGAGAATGGAAAACATGGTGGATTTGTTGGTGATGATGATGGTAAATCAATGATAATAATTTCCACTGTAGTGGTGATGATTAATGATGTTAATGATTCGATGTGGATGAAAATGAAGATAAATATGATGGTAATGATTATATAACGGAGATTTTATGGACGGTAATGATGATGATGAGGATGGTGACCGTTGTAGAAGCTGATGTTGTTGATGAACTTATTGATATCATTATTCTTTTAGATTCTTCAATAACTTCGTCCATAACTGTTGGTAGTGCGCTTACATTGAACTGTAGTGATCTCGGGACATCTTCCTCATTTATTTGGACAAAGACGAACGAATGTGGAACAATAAGTCAACTTACAAATGGTAACGTTAATACAGGTGCGTATGTAGCATGGATATTAAAAACTTTCAGTCATACTAGTATATGGTTTGGTTTGCATCAAAAATCGTTATTTGACGCCAAACTTATCTGAAATGAACAGAAATCCCTACCACTTCCAATCATACTAGTATATCTACCAGAATGTCTGTCTAACTTTAAAAACATTTTACTTTCATATCTGTTTTAGGACCAGTTTTACAAGTAACCACAGGCGCAAGTATTGCTGATGCTGGCGAGTTCATTTGTAAGTCAAAACCAAGCTGTGCCACGTGTGAAACAATTTTGAAGTCAATAACAGTTAACGTTTTAGGTAAGTGCTATGTTGAATTTGAAGCTACGTACAATTGCAAACAAAAACACATTATTCCTGAAGCAACGCATTAAGTGTATGTACACCAAAACGAAACCGCGGGCCGCAGATTTGCAACTATATGTGGGATATGTACAGTACAGTTTCGTTATTAGGAGCATTGATACGGCGAACACCCGATTTATTTCGAGGAGTTTTTTAAGTCCCGTTATTATTTGTTCTTAATTGAGTATAATTTTCAATAAACAAACAATACAACGTTTATCTCGAGCATCTAGTCAGTTATATGTCTCCTCTAGATAACAAGGTTTTACTGTATTGTTATGTACTAATTTAAACTTTTGATGCCTCATATTTTCAATGTCGGCGTTAAGAAACGCAAGCACAAGTAAACATGAAAGTTCCCTTATTTCGTCCTACCTTCTAAAAGTCGATGAACCATAAATGAATTTCGCGATATCTTTGTACGAAAAGATAATGAACATAAAGATAAAATGAAAAATGTTGAAATATGTGTAATATACGACTGTTCATACGAAGAATGGTGTGTTTTTGTGGGATGCAAGTAAAAGTTGTTGCAAGAAATATTGTACCCAGGAGAAGATACAGGAATTCTGATAGAGGGCGTACTTAAACAGTATAATTATGAGGATTAGATTGTCTTTTATTTCATTTCCAGATGAAGTGGTGACTCCTTAAATAATTTACAGTTGATTTTAAGCATATTTTGCATTAATTAAATATAATCCATGGACTATATGGTAGATGTAGATTTTCCATTAAGCTTGATGCAAGCCCAAATTGGCCCTTAAAAGTATAAATGTATTTTAGTGCCGAAACATCTAGGACTATATTATTACTGATTAGTGTTGTACATGCAAATGGTGCGACATTTGTAGGGTAATGTAATTACTTTACTTAGCTGCATTTTACTTTCAAATAGTTGGTTATCTCAAAATACAGTCAAACCTGTGAACAAAGGCAACCCATAAAATGTGGTCTTTATTGACTGATGACCTATATTCAGAGGTCAGTTTGTTTTGTACGATTAGGGACGGTTTTTGTCAAAACGTGACCTTTAATCAAAAGGTGATCTTTATTCAGAAGTGGCTGCAAACACAGGTTTGACTGAAAACCACTGAATATTTGATATCAGAGATATGTGTAGTAAAGTGACCGAATCACGTTGTAGCATATCTACTTCTTGTAACCCGCATTAACCCTTCGTTGCAGGAAATGGCCATGTAAATATCTGTAACATTGAAAGCGCATGTGACTGGATACAAGACAGCTCAGATACAATGGATTGGAATGAGATAAAAGGTCCAACACAGAGTGGAGATACAGGACCTGACAATGACCACACGATTGGAAATGGTAACAACATATTGAATGCAAATCAGATACATTTCACCTTAGGCTCCTGAGTCCCTTTCTGTTATTTAACTGACATATTGTTAATAGAATGGAATTTTTTACCTGAGCGCGTGTCTTCTTATCGGCAATCAGTAGCATGGTTCAGCTGTCGAACTAACAATTACATATTCGGTAATGCGGGTAACCGTCACATCCGTCAGAAAATATATAGAATTTACATATTCAGTCGCATTTTCTTTAAGAATTATGTATAATGTCATTAAACCTAATTTCGAGTTTCCATACATTTATAGTACTTAAAAAGTACAGTAATCATGTAAATACGGTGTCATAAATATTTAATAAGATTTACATTTACAGTAGTATATATGGGACGCCACTACTCTCCTTCAGCAGCGGCGGGCGGCCATCTTGATTGATGAAATTAGCTGTGACCTTGACCCATAAGTATACAGCGTATACAATCGGCAATCCTCGGCTAACTCCGCTTCTCTCCATACAAACCTCGAATGTGATTGGTGGAGGAATATGCATCCAATCGATGCATTTCTCCGCCGGAACTGCCTTCTCACTCAATTGTTCTACGCGTAAAGATGGCCGATGACAGTGACTTCTTTGAAGCTTTGCAGTTTGCTAAAGATTGTGTTCATGTTGACTGCGATTTAAAAGTTAAACAGATCCAGACATTGAAATCTTTGTACGACAGATTTGTACGACAACCATTTCTAGCGCTATTTGGAAACGAGGTTGAAAGTAATCCCAATGGATGCCATCGTATTACGTCCGAGGTCAATGTCGAGTTTGAGAGACATCCGAGTAGTTCCGAGTGCGGCGTATACGTGACGTCTTTTAAAAATAAAAGAACCAATCGCATATTCTTTAAAATTGTGCGTGGTAATCGTAATTAAAATAGTAGAAGAACCAATTTCCGCGCATTTAAAGCTTTCCTGACCTCAAGAATGTATGGAGAGGGTGAACAAATTCTTTTATCTCATTCGAGTGACGACTTGAAAATAACACCGATTACGTTGTAAAAAGTAACCATGAAGTGGAATGAAAAGCATAAAACTATTAAACCGGTGTACTATACTTTCAGGGACACTCGTAGACTTTCAGGAATCCTTGCCAATGAGGATAAAGTCATTTATAGCATCATTGTTCCAACCTTAGTAAAATGTCCTTTGAAAGGTTCTGGTAGACATCACACATAGAATAGGACAAGGGAAATTAATCTTACATTCAATTTAAATTGAGTTTCAGAAATCATAATAATAATTGATAATCTGAAGACTAATGTTGATGTGTTCTCATAAAAGTTATAATTCATAAATGATCTAACATTGCTCATATACCCGCACAAAATATCACATGTACCTCATACACTCTTTCTCTTCCTTTTTGACTGATAAAAAAACGGAAATATCAATCAGTTTTTAGTGAAATCCTTTATATATATATCCTTTATTTATAATGAAATGCTACGATATGTAAGACCAGGCTAGGATTTTTGTTAGAGGTTTTAACTTGGGCGCAGTTTAAATGTATCATATTTCATCTTGTTTACATTTCAACGCACTAAATAATCAATTGGAACGTGATATTTTAGTTATTATAACTAATAATGCGTAAATACGGTTAAAAGTAGAACAGTCATGATACATTATAATGAACATTATAACTTAAAATATTGAACTCATGTAGTTACTTTACACGCGCACGACTTTATGGAATTGCTTTTTAACAGCTAAAATTGCACTGTAAAGAAATTTATTTGAGAAGACAAATTGTTTTAAAGAAAAGGCTATTATAAGAACCCGTATTTTAACAGGCTGAGCTGTAACTCCCGTCCCGCAGACTTTTAAAGAATGTGATTGGTTCCTTAATTTCATTCCCGTTACCAGGCAGAATTTAAAAATAGGACTTAATATGTTGGCGCATTTTTTGGCGGTTTGTGATTTCTTTGAAGTCCGGAAATTTCTCCATTCAGATGGCAGATAAAGATTGATAGTTGACTTTGTTTACGACCTATTTACACACACGACGTCACATACACCGTGTACTTAAGAGGTCAAGGTCACGGTCGCGTTCATCATCCAAAATGGCTGCTCACCATCGCGGTATGAAAGAAGAATGTTGTTCCTCAAATACTATTTTTGATATTTCAGCGAATGGTGCATATTTCTACATAGAATCTTCAAGTCCGCGAGTGCAAGGAGATTACGCTAATTTGGTTTCTCCTGTTCTGCCGGCCAAAACTACCCAATGTTTGGAGTTTTGGTATTCTATGTACGGCGTTGACATAGGGACCTTAACAGTTTATACACAGGTACTTTTATCTTTTTCGATAATCTACAACCATTGTGTTATCTGTAACAATCGTTCTTGTATTACATATACAGTAAATTCTCACATACCAACCACCTCAATACTACGACCACCTTGTTATAACGACCACTTATTTCAATTTGTTTATGGTCCCTTACTTATTCACAACCCTTCCTTTCCATTTTATTTCCGTCGCGTATTTCTACATTTTTATTTCCACACGAGGTTTTGTGTGCGGATATTGTATATCTTCATTGGTACCCGTGGATATCCTTATGTGCCATAAGTGTGCATTAAGTCTTAGTTTCTTCTTCTCTGATCAAGACTGATCTAATTAATCCTAGAGAGTTTAAAATTTCAAAATTGTTTCCTAAATAGAAAGATAAATGGCACATTATATTTTTTAAGCGCTGAATCCTGCAAAAGGTTTATCTGCCTCACTCTATGCGCACGTAAGTTGGAAATTACGAGAAATGTATTGTGTTTTAATCTTTACAGAACCTTTGTAACCAAACCACGTCAGATATATTCAGTGTTTCTGGCAATCAAGGAACTGTCTGGCATAAAGCATCAATAACGATAAAAGACGCAAATGTTCCTAACAATTACAACATTGTTATAAAAGGAGTGGTTGGGGTTTCATACCATGGAGACATTGGACTGGATGACATTCTTATAACGCCAGGAGTATGTCATGGTGAGTTGATAAAACATGAACAACTTAACAGTGAAGCAAAGCATTAAAACATCCCAAGTCAGAACAACAGCGTCGTTAAAATTAGTTCGACGATAGTAAATTTAGTGTTAAAGAAAACGCTTTAACATGTGGTTAAGTTAGGAATTTGACGTTAATACTGTTCATATTGATGTAATATCGTTTTACAAAATGTAATTTTCTGTGTAAGGATGAATCCTTTCTTTCTTTGGTTGGCCCAGTAAGAAACATGCATAAGATGTACTGAATCGATAAACGTATGCATGCATGTGTGTCAAGCCGATTATTGTAATATTTCTAGCAAAAATGTATGCGTTTCTCCGAATGAAATCTACCTTGACCATTTATCTGTTTTGAAATTGAAATAACATTTTTCATAGAAAAATACGCAGCTTGTAGACACCATCTGTCTAAACATAATACCCTCTGGCTTTTGTAGGGCATGGCAGTGGAACTAATATCGTGGGTAAGAAATTTGCATTTATTGTTTTATGCGTACAGTAAAACTTCATTATAATGAGCATCAATATCATGAGCACCCGACTTATCTCGAGGAGTTTTTAAGATCCCGTCAATTTTTGTTCTTATTTGTGTATAAATTTCAACCAACAAACAAATACAGTGTACCTCGTTAGTACGAGCACCACATTTACTACGGGCAGTTAGTCTGTTCCGATGACTCCTCAAGATAACGAGGTTTTACCGTATTTAAATTGTTATATTAAAGCTGCGCAATTTGTGTATCGTCGTTAAATGGTATGTTTGGAAATAACTTTCCTAATTTCTCCAGAGAAACTATTTTTACTGCCGAAACCATATTTACTTTTGTTTCATGTATTTTCATATTCTTATACGGTTTGAAGTTATGGATGTCTCGTGATATTCATTTATGTAAAAGTCCCAGTCAGTAATCTATTGGAAAAGCCATTCTTAATGACGGAACCATAGATATTGCAAAACTGGATAATTTTGAAAGTAATTAATAAAGGGAAGAGAGTACCGGTATATTTTCGGCGGTCCGGGTCGTAATAAAAATGCCTGAAAAGAGGTGAGATATGTGCGGCTGCTTGTGTGTTGTCTATGCATTTATTGATCAGCCCTCTTTTTTTCAGGATAAGAATAAAGCATTCCCAAGAAATTTGACGCTGTGAAAGATTTTTGTTAGTAACTCGAATGTTTCAAAACTGAAATGATTCCATTCCATTTAAACGGTGTGTTTAGATTTTGTTGTACATTTGACTGCTTCCGAATTCAAAAAAATGGGTACAATGTTTATATAATTGTTTAAGTATATTGTTATTAAGCTGAAAATGTGTTTAAAGCCATTCTTATGTATTTAGATATGTGTTCGTGATGTATTGAATTTCTGCGTAAATGTTAAGTATTACAGCCGATTCTCATTATGTCAAACTTGATTTACATCAATATTTCGGTCAAACAGTTTCTAATGGTCCCAATTATTTTATTCTTCTTTATATGATAATAGAAGTTCAAGTTCAAAAGTTTATTGGCTTATGACAAAAAAAAAACATTGTCTTCAGCCATTTACAGAACATAAAACAAATTGGCATAGACAGAAACAGATACATTGTTTACATATAATACTACGCTTACTTCCAATTCACTTATCTCAAAATTTCGTTTATTTCAAACCATAATATTATCCCTGTGACTCTAATTAGCCTGTAAAGGAGCTGATCCGCAAACAATGAACGCTTTCACACATATCCATAATGACATTTCGTTAATTGAACAAAAGGTTCCGTGAAATTTACGATTCAACGACAAAAAATCAATCGTACGTTCAGAGTATCATGATAATTATAACAGATATTTGACTGTCAAACTATTGGTTGGTAGGAAGGTATTACAAAATGGTGAACAAATGGTACAAATATGGACTACATTCGACTTTGGTTGCAGTGAGTATCTGAATACTAGGATACTCGTGGGTTTAACTTGAAAATCGAGTGTGAATATTCGCCACATCTGATACCGTTGGATTGCAATCTTCGGAAATTGATGTTAGCATGATAAAAAAATCATCTAAGAAAGCGTGTTTGACGTTGCAACAAATGCATTTCGTTTTTAAATTGTGTACGGAAAGCGTACTTATCCGAAAATATGTAAAACTAGACGCGTCGACGTCGTGTTTTCGATTTTATAATAAATATCAATATATATAAAACATCAACAGTATTTATTTTACATCTAATAGCGTGAAAAGTATCTGAAATTGGGACATTAACTATTATTATTACTTTGATTAGACACATACCTTGTTTCTTCTCTATTAATGTATAGGCCTGTATGCTTTATCCAAGAAAAAAGTAAACACACATGTATACATTGTATATAAGATTTGACACACGAATATATTAAACATGTCTATACATCATCGGTTTATCTCAAGCTAATTTCTTCAGTTTTATAAATTTGAGACAACAAGAATTAACTGTAATTCATTTTCATACAGCAACAAATCATTCTGTGAAACTTAAGTACGGTCTTAATATGGATATGGTCTCAATATGAAATGAAATCCATGTACATGTATCTGAATGAAATAGTGAAAACAGGTCGGGACAAAAATAACTACCCAAAAGATAAAACTTTGGATGATTTTTATTAAAAATACAAAATTTGATATAAATATTAAAAAACAAAAACGTTTTACATAAAACATAAAATTTTATACAAAACATCATAAAACAATATATGACTATGTACATCAAATAATTGGCCCACTTACAACTCGTTTAATCATAAGTTAAAGCTTAAGGAGTTTATGACAGCAGATTTACAAATCAAAAAGTTAAAAATTGATCAATGGATCGCTTTATGTATCAAGTGTTCGCATGATTAATAAATGTGAATTTAATTAATATCACTAGGTGCAAATTTAATAGCAGTTTTCTCCAGAATTTGTCTTTTTTAAACTACGCCGCATTAAAATAATTGATGCTACTCTCGACCTAGTTTGGGAGATATACAGAAGTTTAACTTCGAAAAATTTAGAATGCTTGATCAATTAAATCATATATAAATCATATTTAACTTTTAGGGTAAATGCTTATAACTGTGCTATCAAAGGTAAGACGTTTTTATGCTAGATAACTGTACCTTATTACCAAGAGCAACGTCACGCGCAATACCTCTTTGAATCTCCTCATAGCTAGGAGGCGGGGCTGAACACACGACGTCATACCGAGGAGGCGGGGTATCCCGGTGACTGCCGAACGACTGATTTATTTCACGAGATAGAGTTACCGAATTACTAGCACCGTGATTTGTCGTAAGATTGACAGAAAGAACACTTCCATTTCTAGGTTCATTTGTCAGCTGCATGTTGTATTCTCCGAGTACACCGTCCACATATGACATCAAATGGATGTCTCTCGCAGATGAATTTGAAGCAGAAACTGCTGACGTCAGTGACGTCGCTACAGATTCACGAACATAGGGCAGATCGGGCCTCCCTGTATGAATGAAAGATCCCCGGAAATAAGTATCGTAATAATCACGTCTATTACTTTTAAAATCATACTCAAAACATGCATATGTGCAATAAGCAGCACACATCAGAATGCTTAAACAGAGCGTGAGCACAAATGTTGCTATCGCATAATCTTGGTTTTGTCTGCCATACTGGGCTCTCGTCAAAGGCGTGTCAGTGGGCGGAGTTTCTGTAGATTCTATAGCTTGTTTTGCACGTAACATTCCCCAGATTCCAGTGACCAAGCCTAACATCGAAGCCAACATCACAAAACCCCAAACGAAAAAGAATGCCTTTGACTACAAAACAAATAGAAAACAAGGGAGACGTTAGGTAACCATTTATAAGAACAGGTCGACATATAAATCTAGCCTAAACAAAAAAGAGCTTTGTTTCCGGTTACATGCCCAAACAATATGGGTCGGTAGGTTGGGATTTTTTCTTTTATGTTTTTTACATATATCGGCAACACTGATGTGAAAATTACAATATAGGGCCTACCACTAAGATTTGGATGCCATAAAAACTTAGTCGGCAGGTAAGAGATGGGTCGGTCAGGTAACCGGAAACAAACCCTCTTTATGCCTCAGACACCAAATCCACATTACACAAAACTAGGTTTTGATATTTTAGATTTCTTCGGAGTCGTAGAATTTTGTGTCGTTTATACATATTATCTTAAAGAGACTTATCGTGCAATTTGGTCGGATATTTGTACATGAATTACTTGAACAGTGTAAAACGAGTTGAAGGAAATAAACAACAAAAGCAGTGATAGCTTAGTAATTGATGCAACTGTGCTTTAAAAGAAGCCCGGGTACAGTTTAAATGCGGACATTGCGTCGTTCATCTACTATCCGGATACCGTAACACTTCTTGTCCGAATTTCTGTGTAATAGGATGCTACTAATAAACTTTAACAACTTACCCAGTTTTCATACTTTTGTATTTCTAGCCGTTCTTGTCCATGGTCCATATACACTCGATAGAACTTCACGAAGAAACAAGCAATTATGAGAGACTGAAATAAAAAAAGAAAACACCGTACATTGCGGTATTCTCAAGGCTGTGGGAGCGAGGTCGACCAGAAGTGACCGCTGTCCCGGTATTTCAGCGAACAACATTTTTTTTACTTGAGATATACATAAGAATGATAAAAGACCCAAGCACAAACTCATTCTGAAACAGCGTCAAATGCTGGTAATTCAATTTCCTTTTTCTTCTACACCAAAAAGTGGGGCCGTACAACTATCTTGAAACTTTTGCCACCTCACATCGACTGTTCCCACAACATTTATCAGACAAAACGAGAAAATGTCTCAAGGTGTTTTCGTTGACTAAGTCATTCTTCCATTCAAGACAGGTAGTATAATGTACTAGTATGTACAATGCATTTATATGCTTCAAACTGAACAAGTTAACAAATATAATTATTCCAATCCATTCAAAGACGCAGAAGAATTATTTCACTATTGGACTTTTTCCGCGTGACGTAAAATCGATAAAATCTTCAGAAATCACTTTCGGCAGCGTTGTGGTAGTTATATATCAATGAATCCTTATCTAGAGTCATCGTTATACCAAAATATGTATACTTGCGCCAAGAACTGGACGGCTAAATGACAACATTCATGTCAAAGGTTTATAAGGCGATGTTTAATGAACATTTCAATAATTTTATGCTCCCACTTAAAAAGTGGGGAGCATTCTGTAATGATGGTCTTATATAAGTGAGAAAAAATTGTGTGCTATGATCATATCGTTGGATTTATCATAACATGACTTATAATGTTGTTTGTGAAACTTGGTCGAGACATTTCCAGGGCCAGTAGATGACTCCTATTTATTTTGAGGTCATTACTTCAAAGGTCAAGGTCACAGTGAAGCTCAGTGTAAAACATTTTGTCTGATAAATAACCTGAGAAGGAATAAGGCTTGGTTTGTGTTTTCTCGCTTACGTAAGACTTGACCTGAAATGTTAAAAAGTATGTGAATATGCCCCTGTGACAGGAAAATGAAGTGGGAGCATTGCTGTACTATGGATAAATTTACAAAGTTTTTAATTTCATATAATTCATTCAGATAACTTACTTCCGCTTTATTTCATATATCACTGCGACATGGTATGAGCTTTATACCAAATGGAACTTTGCAGTAAATTCAAGCCTTATATATGGTAACAAAAAGCAACAGCAGCATGTTGAGAGCTTAAATACACGTATGATAAATTTTGAGTATGCGAAATTTTCATTGACATTGCCGAGAAAATTGATATTTGAAACTAGAATTAGTTGTCAGTGAAACTAAGAAAAAAAAGAACAGTTAACTTTTCTTTGAAGTCTGGAATTCAAAATATTGCAAAATACCGGTACTCGAAAATCATATTGCAATATTATATTCACGGTAAGATTATTGAAATAACCAGTACACTGTATATTGCACACCTCTAATATACATACAGTAAATCCTATGAAGAAAGGCCATACTTGGGAAAGACAAAATGAGGCCTTTATTGACAGATTGCCTTTATTCGGAGGTCAATTGTTCTAAGTAATCAGTGACGGTTTTTCTAAGAATGACCTTTATTCAAAAGGTAGTTTTTATTCGGAGGTAGCCTCAAACAAAGGTTTGACTTATACAGACTTACCGCTACTCCGGCGACCAAGGCGCCACCTATACAGTAGGGAGGTTTATAAAACGGCGCAGACTTCCATATTGACAGTATCCCAATGATAACACAGGCTACCGAGACAATAACAATGGGTACTGTCAATATAACTAAACATCTCACTCGGCTATTTAGATTGGTTGGTGCTGAAAAATATACAGAACAGGACTATATGTACATTTGTGTCAGGGTCTCACATTCGTTAAATAGCGTTGTTTAACGTAGCTGTAAAACATTAAGGGTAAAATACGTTGAAGGACGTTAGTGAAGTGCGTTAAAGTCCGTTTAAGTCCGTTGAAGAACATGCAAATATTTCCTGTTTGTCGTATTTATCTTTTGAACGATAAAATCGTCACTCAAGGCTCTCCCACGGTTTTTACACGTAGTTAAAATACGACAGTTTACGGCAGTAAGTATGTTTAAGTATATTAAGGAACGTTACTTCGAAGTACGTTAAGATACTTTTTAACGTATGTATGACCATTGTTTTACTGTATAGCGGTCAATAACTAACCATGTACTAATGAGCATATTTTTATTTTATTTATATTATATAATTTAATATCATTATATTTGATACGTATTATCTGCTAAGAAAGAGTTTAGACAATTGACAGCCGGACACAAAATGGTACTGACATCGACTTATAAATTTGGTCACGGACTCCTTTTGTCTCTGGGGTTTAACGTTGTGCGGAAGCCCCTATGTGTTATGTATAGCCCAAGGTTTGGCTACAGATGCGCGCGTGAAGACTGGCCCATCAATAAGTTGGAATTGTTTTGTAGTCAAGTCACAGACGTACTTACGAGTGCTACAGTATAAAGTTATTCCCATTGTTCTATTCTTTGATGTTTTTAACCTCCCACAAGAGAGATTTTCTAACCCCACACAGTTCGTTTTTTTTTACCCGTGCCAGATAAAACTAGGTTTGTTTTCTGCTATAAACACGACAATCTTTTGTTCCATGCATAAAAAGTTTATACCCAATTATTTGTGTAGGTAGGATCTGTGTTTGGGCAGGGCCTTTACAATGTAAATTCCCTGGTTTGAATTTTAATAACATGTCGCTACATATATATTCATGTCGATCGCACAATGTCTAAAAAATCAATAAATGAAAAGACAATGTTAAGATTTGGTACTAAAATTTGACTAGACTTATCAGTTAATTGTGATTAAATACCCTGCAAAATGGGGACAGACCGCGCGACCAACCAACCAACAACCTGGGTGATTCCAGTGAACTCCCGAAAAGTTCGGTTGCGGGGTATAATTAATTACCTTAGTGCAAGACTTTGGAAATAGCCGAGGACATGAACTATTCTATACAACAAAATAATAATTAAAGTGGGTGCGTATAGGTCAAGCTCACAGTTGAAAAGATGCATGCTAACTTTAGGATTTTCCATAAACTTGTTCTAAATTTTAACAGTAATACGTACTATGCATTCATTTAACAACTCACTTATCCTTTCAGTCAATCATTTGATAGGCCCTGAAAGTCACCGTTACAATTAAGCAGTAAAGATCAAGTACATTTAAAATCATTTATACTTTTCTTTCAAATTCTTGCGATACCGTGTACATATTCGTTTACTACCCCGTCATGTTAATGTCTGTTTATTAAGCTAAGTGTTATCACCACGACCTAAATATTCACTGGATTAGATGAAACTATATACTCGTAACTTTAATATTGATTTAAACAAGCTTGTATCGCAAGTTTCGAAAAGAACACTACTCTTAATAATTATATGGAATTAAGAACTGTAACACTCACCCGTCATTCCAAAGATACACAGAAATCATAGCAAATATGTGTATTATTAATCAAATCTTAAACATATTTAAAATATGCCTTCCGCCACTGTTTACGATGTATCGTAGCTTTCCGCCTATCTTCGTAGAAGTCCGTAAAAGGTAAACATTGTTATCGGTGAATTACAAATGCATGTAATAGTAGTTTAACGATTTATAAGCAACTAAGCTAGGATTCATATTTATTCATACGCAGTACAACCTCAATTAGCGACCTTCTCAATATAAAACCACATCATTATAGCGACCACTTATTTTCGGACCGGATTTCAGTTTCGGCTATATTTCAATTTGATGAGACCACCATTATGTTGTGACCGATTTCGGTCCCAAACGTGGCCTTAATAACGGGGTTTAAACGTATATATATATATTGCGCGTTTAATATAAAACAGAGAATTGTTTTCCCATCTCATTGTTTTTAGTTCGTCTCTTGAGCTAAACCTGGGACCAATGTGTATATTGGTCCCAGGCTAAACAAAGCAACGGACGGTTAATTACTGAATATAATTATAAAATTAACCGCCAGTACATAAAATGAATTGAAAAAAGTCAATGTTCTACAAAAGGCCCATGTAGTGTTGTACAGGTCTTTGATGCTCCCAACAGAAAAAATATTTTACAAATTATAAAACAGGATCAACTGTTCACTCATGGTTCTCACGAACGCAGCCCCTTAAATGAACAAAGCTAAAGTCCACTGACTTGATCCATAAAAGATGTGTACAGTAACGTACCGTACCGTAGCGTAACGTAACAACCCGGATTTTTCAGCGATTTTGTCTTTTTCCTCGTTCTCAGTACAAATATAATTTCTATTAAATACAAGAGGTCCATGATGACCTCTTGTATCGCTCACCAGAATAAATATTAATTAACTTGTTCCTAAAAAGGTAATAAACGTACACTTGTGGGCAAATAATGGGGAACAATAATAAACTTGATAAAGGACCATCAAAGGATACTACAAAATAATATTCGTGATGCCACAGACCAAATTTGGTGATGATCCAACCACTGATTCATGAAAAGAAGTCATTTTAAGGTATTTCTATGTTTAGCTCTAGCGGCCCCCAATTAGGACCAACCATTTTTATTTGAACACATCTGATAGAACACTATCTAAAGATGCTAAAAACCAAGTTTGGTAATAATCCATCCATAGAAACATGAGAGTAATTTTAAGGTATTTCTATTTTTAGCTCTAGCGGCCTCTAAAAGGGGCCGACCATATTTATTTGAGCAAACTTGAGAAAGGACTATCTAAGGACGCTACAGACAAAGTTTGGTGATGATCCATCCATTGGTTCATTGGAAGATGACGTTTAAAGGTATTTCTATCTTTAGCTCTAGTGGCCCCTAAAAAGGGCCAACCATTTTTATTTGAGCAAATCTGATAAAAGTCCATATAAGGATGCTACAGACCAAGTTTGGTGCAATCAGCAATCCTCGGCTAACTCTGCTTCGCTCCATACTAACCTCAGATGTGATTGGTGGAGGAATATGCATCAAATCGATGCATTTCTCCACCGGAACTGCCTTCTCACTCAATTGTTCTACGCGTAAAGATGGCCGATGACAGTGACTTCTTTGAAGCTTTGCAGTTTGCTAAAGATTGTGTTCATGTTGACTTCGATTTAAAAGTTAAACAGATCCAGACATTGAAATCTTTGTACGACGGATTTGTGCGACAACCATTTTAGCGCTATTTGGAAACAAGTTTGAAAGTAGTCCCAATGGATGCCATCGTATTACGTCCGAGGTCAATGTCGAGAGACATCCGAGTAGTTCCGAGTGAGTTTGGTGATGATCCATCCATTGATTCATGAGAAGAAGATGATTAAAGGTTTTTCTATTTTTAGCTCTAGTGACCGCTAAAAGGAGTCAACCGGTATAATATGAGCAAATTGCAGTTAGAACGTCAAAAGGCTTCTGCACAGCAAATTTGAAGTAAATCCGACAGGTAGTTTCTGAGGAGAAGACTATTGTTGACGCCAGACGACGGAGCATCCACCTACCCATCCTAATAGCTCACCCTAAACCTTTGGTTCTGGTGAGCTAAAAAATACTGACTTACCTACCATTGATAAGTTCGGGCCTCGTAATAGCAAACCAACATTTTTAAGGATGGCCTTAGGTGATAAGTGATAAACATACACCAACACAGAAAACATGTTATTTTTTATTTACAATTCAATAAATAAACTATACCAAACACCAACAGAATTCGTCGTTAAAAATTTTGTCACAAGATTGACACCAATTCTTCACAGTAAAACATTAGTCAAAGTGAGTTCCTGTGAACCCAAACAATTAATTCATTATAACCATAGTTCACAACATTCATAACAATGAAAAAAAAACGAGAAAGTGATTGGGAAAAAATAATACTTCATTTAATACGGCATCTGACTTTTCATTGGATTAATGCCGTTTTTTTTAACAATTTTTCAGTAATATACTGCGGGCCGTTCACCTAGCCAGTTTTCCTGGACTGTATTCTAACCAGTACTAACTTACCCTTCCAAAAGGAGCCGACAACTTCCCCACGTATAGATGAAAATTGCATTTTTGTCACTTTTTTAAATCTGACTTCACTATATCTAAGTTCACAGTAACTACGTCTTACATGTACATGTACTGTAATTATCAATGTGCTTCATACCAAACATGCATTGACAGTAAGTCAGTTTATGTCTAGTAAAACCTCAACATAAAGACCATCTATGAAACAAAAAAATGGTCCTAAAATTGAGGTGGTCTAATTATTGAGGGAAAAAGAAGAAATATAGATGCATGAAAATGCGTGGTCATTATAATGGGGTGGTCTCAAAATTGGTCTCTAAGTGAAAACAGAATGTAACAACATTTAACACACTTTCGGCGTAGTTTTCAACAATCAAAAATAAATACATGTTTTTGATATTATATTATACGTACAACGAATTTGAAAAAAAAAATACTAAAAGAACAAAAACCTCAGAAGTCTAGTATGTTTTGTTACGCATGATTTTGCACAAAAACAATTAAAATATCATTGAGAAGATTAAATATATGTGAATTTATTTCCCTTACAAACGGAATAATAAGCTCATTTCCAACTATCTTCTCCATCCATTCTCAATTCCATGTTTTCCCCTTTTTGACATCAAATTCACAATCTACAACGCTTGAAGCCATGTGAAATTGATACTTATTAGATTGTTATGTAAGACGGGCACTCATTGGCCAATACGGATAACATTAGCCTATCAAATTTTGTGTTATATTGATATACAAATTGACCTAAAAAATCCATATCCCAAGAAAGTCGAAAAAAAGGAATTGTAAAAAAAGAAATAAGAAAACGACCACCAAAAAGGCAGAAATCCGTTTTAAAATGGAAAAAAATCGTGTATGTTTAGTGTAGTGTAGGTCTCTGTAACAAATTTTAACTATAATTTGAAATGAAAGAAAAATTCAAAAAGCATTTATAAGGACATGTTTAAAATAGATGTTGAAACATGGAATTAATAGGTTGAACATTTTCGTTGTATTATAAAAAGAGACACAAGCTGAGAGCAGATTGCATACATAAAGCATGTGCTACTTAATAAATATCAACATTGTGATTTACTAACAGATTAAATAGCACTAAGAACATACGTACAACGTACCAGCAGCAGAAAATTAGCTTATACAATATAGACAGGTTGTCAATCATGGAGTTTTTAGCAAAATTTTTAATGTTTAATCAGAATGAATGGAAGAGGCTGTAACAGTATCACAGACAACACTTATTTTACTAGAACAGGTTTCCATGTTTATCTGAGACAGACTTAACTCAGGCTGAATTATACACACATGTGTATAATGGTCTCAGACTCAGGTCATCAACAGTAGCTTTAGCAGTCACCTGTTTTCTATGCTGAACTCAAATAAAACAATCAAATTGCCAAGCTAAGAATAGTATCAATGAAAAAAGACATAAGGAATAACACACATTTAACACATCTTCGAATATAGATGAGAAAAGGATTCCTAGAAAAAAAACAATACATCCTGGCTTCCTGCCTGCCCCAAAAATGTGGTAGTAACAGTAACAATATATCTGATACTCAATAATTAAATAATTAATGCTACCCTCCTATTAAATGCCCCCTCCATGTTTTTTTGGTAGAAAATCACAATTTGGCAACATAGTAATACATCAATAGGGAGAACATGCGAAAGTAAGCTTAGATGACACTGTGACAGGATGTTAACAGCTTGCTTTATTCATGCTCATTAAATCCTTTACAGGAAACAGGACTGTGGATTAAAAATAATTTTTTTAAAACATAATTTCCTCTATTACATGATCCCGTTTTTTGCAAAAAGTTACACATACTGGGACATTTATTAAGAATATTTAGTTGCAACAAACCCCCCTCCAAAAAAACTGCATAAGATATGAAAACTGCTTTAACAAATCAAATTATATATAATAACACTTAGGTTACTCATACAATGGTCCATCAAACATTAGTATAAGGCCAGATACCTGACTGACCCTACTAGCATCGACCATAAGGTTTTGAATGGCAAAATTCAAAGAATGAAATTTTTTTGGGGGGGAATTGAACTTTGTTTTCTCTGAAACAATAAATAGAAAAGGAAGTTTTTTACCAGTCTAACCTATTTTTTTTGGTCAAGTAATCATAAACATGACTATTTTTGTTCTAACCTAAATTTATCAAGCTGACATACATCCAAAACAACAGAAATATTTGATAATGTACATAAAACCAGCAGTGCATTAAACACAAGCCCATTGAAATAATTACCTCTACAGCTTCACACTTTGTAAAAACCAGAACAAAATAATTTGCAAAGAACAATTGAAACATAAATGTACAAATATTCACAAGTTTATCATGCTTGCATGTTTAATCAAACAGTCTGCATACCAAATATTCCATGATAACTGCCCCAATGGCATAACATTTTGCAAAAGCAGGGTGTTTCATAGAGGTAATAATTTCATAAAAATCTATTTTTCGATAGTTTTAAAACTTCAATTTAACAAATTTTGAGTTCGTACTTACATCAGAAAATAGAAATTTCATTTGTCTTTACACAAGTGACTTTGGATATAAAAGCACTGCATGAGTGTTTTGGCAGATAAGTTGTATTTTTTCAACCAAAAGGGCAGGGGCATTCAATAGGGAACATTCGGTATACTGGCCAATACAGCTCCCATTAAAACATTTACACTTTTATTTACATGAAACATTCAATGGGCAATAAATCTGCTAATGTTAATTCAAAGCATACTTCCTACCTTCATCACACATCTACATGTAATACATGTTAAAACCAGAAAAAATAATACAGTGCAGCCTCTCCAAAGCAAACCATTTGGAAGAAGCAAAATCACTAGTATGTTGTTGTTGAGGTTGTTGCTATGGAGAGGTTAAATTAATGGTTAAATTGTACAGAGAGATAAAATCATGCTGTTGTTAAAAGGATGTTGTTGCTGAAGTGAGGGCTGCTCTGGAGAGGTGGCACTGTAATCATGTTTCCATTTAACTTAGCTTTTTCATTTATGCTCTTTTCTAAACATATTTGGCATAGCTGAGAAGCACAATTCACACTCAAATATATCCAGACTTTGTATATCTCTTTTAAAAAACAAAAATAAACACAGCTATTTTTTCTGGCCTAATGCTGTTAGATTAAAACAAAATCAATTCAGAAATAAACAAGGAGTTGCCTCCCAAAGATTATAACCTGACAGACAGACAGACTCTTTGACAGACAGACAAAAGAACAGACAGAAAAGCTCATCAAGTACATCCTGTTTCAACACTCTTTGGCTGAAGGCATAATCTAACATTAATACTAATATACATAAATATTCTTCAGTATCATTTTGTGAAAGTCCTTGCAGGATTCCATACTTAATTATCATGACGTGTTCCACACAAGATTCAATACTGTTTTATCATTATGTGATGTTCCTTACAGGATTCCATATTTTATCATTATGTGATGTTCCTTACAGGATTCCATATTTTATCATTATGTGATGTTCCTTAAAGGATTACAACATAATCTCCAAGCATATTGCATCATTAATATTGCAACCATACATAAGTTATAAACTTCAATCATATGAGAAAACAATACATTAGCACTTAGTGCAGTATTCATCACATGATACAATTACAGTCAAACCTTAGTTAACGACCACCTGTATATAAAAGCCACCACATGAATGAGTGCCCTCACATATGTATACATATTTTCATCTCCCTCAGTTCACAGTATCATACAAAGCATACATTCTACGAGCACTTGGTGCACTTTTTAATCCAAAATAATTTACAAGCATACAGGAATAATTTGCCACTATGTGAACAATGGCCACTTTAGGACATGTTTATCAATATGATTGCAAAGCATAAGGGCCATATCCCTAATTTCTTATCCCCCATTTGTGGCCCCTGTTAAACAGGTTTGACTGACATGTAGTACATAAGGTAATAAGTAACAATTGAAGGAGTCAGAGCAAGAATGAATATATCTCTTCGTTTGTCAAAATGGAGATAAGCACTTCTTGCAGTCATCCCTTCAATGTCTTTTATACAATAAATTCTACAAGGTCTGTGACCCATAAGATAGAGGATCATAACATCGTGTAAATATTGACAAGTAACATGAACATGTGAAAACAAATAAAAGTCATAATGAATGTGGTAGAATCATATTTTTGACTGGGATTCAAACTTAGGAATGCAGTAATATGCGTTTATCATCTACACAAAATCAACTACAAGATACATAAATACACTGACAAAAATATGTATCATCAAAGCCACATCAAGCATAGAAGCTCAAATCCAGTAATTATCACTAAAAATGAGAGGGACTTGAAGATGATAAATCAAGTATTCATTTAAATAAACCCTGAATTAAAAATATATGTGGTACGGGATTTATACAAAAAATGCTCACTCTTTCACATATTCATGACACAGAATAGAACATGCATCTCAACACACATCAACAACTAAAATTAAATGCGTAAAAGCAAAAAAATGAGAAGAAAAGAAAGTCGACTCAATTGGTCATCAACCATGTCTTTGCTAGGCTCTCAAGTAGGCCTGAAAAAAAAACAATCGTTTTTCTTTTCAGTTTAATTCTAAGGCAAGACAAAAAATAATTGTGTCTACGGTCACCTATCTTAACCTATTATTTAGTGCCACTCATATATAAATTTCTAACAACAAAATTTAAAGTACCAAAATACTTAGAGACAAATCATATCCCATATACACACAATGGTAAGATGTAGGAAAAAGAATAGAACAGAGAAATTCTTCAATCTACTGACTCTAATTTTTTAGGTTAAATAATCCTAAACATAACATTTTTTTTCTACCCTAATTAAATCATCAGTAGAGCACAAAAAAATCTGATACGGCATTTTAACATAAATCAATACAATACACACAGATAATAAAAAGAAAACAAAGTCATGAAATTGAAGAGTGTGAACTGTAGATTCAATACAATTACCACAGAAAACCTGAACTAATGACAAATGGTCAAAGAAGCTATTCCTTAACAAGAAGTCATTCATTTAAAGGAAAAAAACTCTGAGCAGAGGCCAACTAACTATAAGGTCAAAAAGCCTATTTCCTCCCTTTCTGGTAAGTGGCCTTTTATCACAGGTTTGACGGAGGTTAGGTAATAAGTAACAAACATATTTGGACAATTTTAAGACAGTTCACAAATTTCCTGCCATGAAATCGGGACTGAATCTCATGAAAAATTCAAGAATTAAGACTGTAACACAGGAACAAGATGAGAAAAGAATGAAACAAAAAATTAAGCAATTACAGTATTTTAATGATGAGAAATGTAAAACTACACAGACCACTAACTCAGGGATATATATATATATACCTTGTAAGTAAGGTTTCAGCTGTCTTCAGAGTAGATAAAAGACAGCGCTGCCATCGCCATGGCTAAAGCTCCGCCTATACCAGCAACTGAAAACAAGACACAGTTCATCAGTATTAAAAATAAAGACAAGCTGGTTGACAACTCCTCGTAAATAAAATCCACCTGCAAGCAATGATCACCCTTTAGTACACAATAATTGATAAATTATACTGGACTGGGAACGAACCATGGAAAAGAGTATAATGTGTATGAAGATCATTATCATTTCAATCTTCCCTAGATGGCCTTTATTCACAGGGTCAACTGTATATTACTCTTCATGACTACAACGAGAGAATCAAATCAGCACTACCATTAATTAAGGGACAGTGATAACAAGGTAGAAAGTCACTATTGTCAGAATTAAGCAGTCAATTCCTAGACATTATAACCAATACTCAGTATTCAAACCACAGTTATTCATTATTTTTCTTTTTTCTAAGCATGAAAGGAACTTTAATAACGTAAATAAGGTCAAGAACAAATACAAAATGTAGTGTTAAAAGTGAAGTCATAGCTTATATATGTCTATACAACTATACCCTACTTCCTGAAAATTATCTTACCTATGTAATACTTCAAACCTTTATTTGAATCTGATACACTGTCTGGTACCCCAGCCTCAGAGGTTTCCTCATCTCGAAACTGGGCACAATCTTCTTCAGCTGAAATACAACCATGTACGACAAAACATTGAGTTAAATGATAAATAATCCTCAAGTGAAAATGAATACATTAACTTTTCAAGATTTTTCAAGTTTTACCTCACAGTTATCAACACAATCCCAGTAATATACAAGAAGTAAATTCATCAAGTCAGTTTACCCAGACTCTGTACCAGCACAAATACTGTACTATACAAGTTGCTGCTAACTCCTACACATGAATGATGACCAGCATCTTCGCTAGCCATGGGTTACAATCTGCTTACCTTCCCTTCAGAAGATGGATAAGCTGCGTTAGATAGATGACCTCAGACATAATGTCGTCAATCAAATCATAACAGAGAACACGTGCTATGTCCAGGACTCGAGCTTACACACCTGAGAACTGTAGACTAGACACTCGATCTAGACACTCGATCTAGATACACTATCAATTGAGCTAAGTAGGTTTATTGAATTATGAGTAATTTCGAAAAATTATGAAATCAGAAATAGGTTCAGTCCCAAATTTTAGAAGAAGTTATTATGATTGCATAATACATGTAAGAAAAAGGATTTCTAAAAAAGAATCTCATACAAAAAGTCCCATCTTCCCCAAAAACACTACCTTTCCTAAAACGCACCGACTCAAAACCCACTCAACACTTAGAAACATACAAAGCAATGGGGGCAAAACACAACCTTCCCCCGGGTCACCACCTTGAAAAAGTCTGCTAGGGTCAGCACAGGTTTCAATTTGTTTAGCTGGCCCAGTTTGTGGCCAAACATTTAGTATCCCTGTGGAAACAAAAAAGGCAAGAACTGATATTACATTAATGCTACCTTAACAAGATAACCCTTTGTCTCATTTGAAAAAGCATTGTGGCAAAAGAAGCCATTGCTAGTAAATAGTAATTGCTTCTTTTGCCACAATGTTTTCCTCTCTGTCAGAGAGAAATAATCCAATTTTCTGAAATAAATTGATGTTTAGTATATTTGCTTTGAATTTGGAAGAGTCAAAGTATGCTTATGAGGCAAAAGGATAATACATACTGGCTGGTCTTTCAGTGGTGAGATCCAAGTTTTCCTCATCTAATGATATATCAAGTAACTCTTGTACTCGTCCTGCAAATTTGAAGCAGAAATACAAACAAAGCAATTGGATAAATCTTAAACGAGACAAATGGATGTGTGGTTTCATGCAAATTGCATTTTTCAGTTTAGTACTTTGGAAAAAACTGAACTTTTTATGTTGAATAAAGAGCAAAAATTGCCAGGATTTCATAATTTCAATCCAGCCCTGTACTTAAATATAGTGAAATGAAGCTGGATTCCCCCAAAAATGTGACTGGCAGCAATTCTCCATGAACATTTTCTTTACCTCTTTGTCAATTAGCATTTTAGGTGGAAAATTACACCAATCATGTTTCATTTACCGGAAGTCACACCTGTGACCAGAGGCAAACTTAAGGGGAGAAAAATTGCCTGGAGAGGTTGCACTGCATATAAAGCTATAATCATCATTGGTTCAACACTAATAGGAAAACTGTTTGTTTTATACAAAGTACAAAAAATGAACACCTTTAACTTCTATGGGTTTTTCATCTGTAAACATATAATCACACAGTTCTATATGTGATCCTGGTAGCTTAAAAAACACCCTTCGTGGAGTAGTATACACTTCTTGCTTTTCTGGAAAAAAACAACACAATTTGTAAAACCAACAATACTTCTACCAAGGTGTATATCTGGAGCCTTAATAAGATTCAAAAATCAAATTCCACTCTGTGAACAAGGGTATAACAATAAATAAGATTGAAAATCTCTCTTAATTCACACACAATGCTGACTAAATCATCATTTTTTCACTAATTAATCAAACCTGTCTAACAGTTTCCAGTGACTGTACAGTACACAGGGCAGTCAACAGAATACAGTTATACGTATAATACATATATATCAAGTCTTCTATTTTTTTGTACCAAGTTAATACTAAAGTCTGGGAGAATTTGCAATACTCATATGATAAATTAATTTTGTTATTGTCTCATAATTAAACTGGGACCATTGATAAAAAAATGGGAACCAGAAAAAATCAATTATCAATCACCTGCATCTTCTTCAACCATCTGTATATCATCACACAGTAATTCACTTCTAGACAAAACACTTCGTATAATGTCAACTTGCAACGACTGTAGGGGAGAAATTATGTAACAGATATTGTGTGAGGGATAACTAGTTAACTTCATGAAAAAAAACTGTGATATTAAATTTATCCAGGTAACAAATCTTTTCATATTGCTGTAGAAATATGGGAGGAATCCTAGCCTCTGATACGAAGGTCCTGAGTTCAAAACATGGCTTTGACAGGTTTCGTTCATGAACTTCACAATCCCATTTTTCAGACGCAGTGCTGGTGTAGTGTCCAGAAAATGGACTTGAGCGTGATTAATATAATAAAAAATTTTTGTTTCACAATCGAGCTAAAATGAATTAGTATAAATTAAATATGGTTCTCCAAGAAGCACCACATTTTACATAACCATGCAGTAATTATTGCGTAGAGGCAAATGTAGTTCAGGGGTTATGGTTTCTGCCTAGTAATCACAAGCCCATAAACACTTTGAGTTTGAATCCCACTCGGTAGCAGACACATATTAATAAGCTGTTCAGCTAGTTTACCAAAGGTCTGTGGTTCAAAATATAGGGTCAGTTGGGTAACCAGAAACAAGACAATTTTTTCTGGTCATTTAGTTCATATGCTTACACTTAATATTCTAATATTGTATGATGTAATCAAACATTTAGCAGTCATTTGTTAACTAGCGCCACTCTATGCATGCCTTAATCTATATATATATATCAGACCAAACAGACTTTTGAATGAAGGCCAACTTCACATAAAAGCAACATTCCTTCTCCCGCCTTGGTGCCCTTTTTCATAGATTTGTGAGTACTTGGGCAGATAAAATGTTGGCTTTATTGACAGATGGCCTTTATTTGCAGGTCAGTTTGTTTCTAAAAAATCAGTGACAGTTTTTCAAAAAATTTCCTTTATTTACAGGGTGTCCTTATTCGGAGGTGGTCGCAAACCCTGATTTTAGTGTACTACAATATACCTGTTGTGCTTCTTCTACAGTAGCCCTACTGGTTACATAGGCTCGTCCATGAATGGTCCCTCTCATAGTTAAACTGGTTGAACATGTTTCAACGATAGGCGCAGCTTGTGGACATGGCTCAGACTAGAAAATAAAAACACAGTCAAATAAGTTAATTCTAACAGTCAAAAGTGAGATATACAGTCAGGTAAAAGTCTTAGACATGGCTTATTCAGTGTCAAATACAGTCAGGTGAAGAAGTGTTAGACATGGCTCATTAGGTATCAAATACAGGTAGATAAAAGTCTAAGACATGGCTCATTACCTATCAAATAAAGTTAGGTGAGAAAGTCTCAGACATAGCTCACCTTGTATTACATACAGTAAGGAGAAAGAGAAGCTCAATTAAAAATAATTTCAGTTAGGTAGAACAGTTACAGACCCTCAACTAATATAAAGTACAAACTAGTAAAATTGCCACACAGACATCTCTCTAGTCCACTACAGTAAGGTAAATCATTCACAAAGAAATGTCTTAGATTAGACTGAAAATCTGTAAAGAAAACCAAAAAATTGTGAGCGTATTTCGGACTGAAGTCAAACACAGTTAGGTAAAATGGAATCTTAACTTACTACAGCCGTACTTCTCCTTCAGTATTTGAGCGTGAACTACTTACTGGCTGTATGAGAATATTGCACTGATAAATCTGCTGTGTTTTATGTCCTTTATCTTTTCCTTTCGATTTTTTGTCCATAGACTGGTCCAATAATTCAGCTGAGTTCCTTAAATTACCATCGATCTGAACCAGACTGGTCCATAGACGCTTGCAGTATGGTTGTAAACCAGTCTGAAATATACATTTCAAATGATATAAATAACTAATTAAAGACAAACAGAGTTCATGGTCCTTGAACTTGTAGATAAAACTCAAAAACTTAATCATATTTTGAGTATTGTATTAAATTTGATTTAAACTGTATTCAAATACAAGATTCAAACATCATTTCCATCCCAAACTGAATAGAATGAAAATAAAAAAAATCTGCATTAACCTGACAATATTGCGTTCCAACATTACTCTTTTAACAATGATTTTTCCTATCATCAATGCACATTTTCATTTTCAAGATTTGCAGCCTGTATCTAATTTAATATGCATTTAACTACCTGAATCTGTTTAGCTAATGATGTTGTTTGTGACTTTTCAGGAATGTGGACAGGAACTGTCAAAGCTAAATTTGTCTCAATACAATTCCATCTTTCTGACAATGACTGAAATTTCCACTCTGCAGGTCTAAATGTACTCTGAAATATGAAATAAACAGAAATAGAAGATCATATTCTAAATCATGCATGTCTGATTAAAGATTAATAAAAAGGTGGAGCCTCCGTGGTCGAGTGGTTATTGCCTCTGACAAGTAATTTCTATCTGCTCACTGCTCAGTTCAAATCTCACTTGTACCACGTAAATTTCACACTGTCCAGCTAGCTTACTGAAGGTCAGTAGTTCTACTCAAGTGTACATCTGGGGTTTAGCTCCACCATAAAAGTTTTTCGTAGCCTTGTTTTTGGTCCATGTGGCCATTTTAGGCCTAATACGCCATCATACTCCATCCCTTCAATGTGCTAGCCCCCTGTGGTCAATACAATACTGTTAGCTTTGCAATAGCCAGATGTCATAATTTTACAAATACATACAAAATTGTATATGAAAGAAGTAACTCAGCATTTCAGTTTTTTAGTATTAAAATGGTATAAATATATTAGAAAATTTAAGAGTCAGAAAACAATAAAATGTTTCCATAGCACACCTTTGGATCTTGGACATCAATAGTTCTACATGTGTATCTGAGAATTTGTGTAAAGGAAATTCATCATTATAATATCATCAGTTCTAAACTGTCTTCATATACTTCAATTTTGTTTTCATTTATTTATTTATTTACTTATTTATTTATTTATGAATATAAATATATCTGTACAAAGACATGGCAACAACAACAAAATCAAATTAATAAAAAAAGCCCAATAATCTCTTTAAGACAAAGTAAGTACAATAGGAACATTTTGACATAAAATGTTGTGAGTGTAAAGCAATAAAAACCAAGAGTTGCAACATTCTAAATGTTTTATAAAAGGTTTTATATGAAGTAAAAACCATGAAACCTAAAAGCAGAGACCATCAGATAGACGGGAGAGAAAAAAGAAATACAGCTTGTATATTCAGTTGCAGGGTTCACCACTAGGATTTTCAACTTGAAAATCTTTGCAAGTTACTGTTAATGCCACTAAAAAGATGAAAATCCAACTTACAACATTTACTAACACCTTTTTACTGAAAAAAAACCCTTTTTATTGAAAACAATGCCAGAAGGAAACACCTTTTATCAACAATTTATTGACCATTTGTGAAAAGGACACTGATAATGGATCTTTTCTAACTGCATTTTTAACTTGCAAACTTTTGCAAGTTGATGGAATTTTCACTTGCTAAATATAATTTTTATTTGCCTTTCGCAAGTATGCAAGCTTAGTGTCTAACCCTGATTTGGCCTCTCAATCAGAAATTTAATTGGTCAATTATATCAATCAATGTGAAATAAAGAGATTCAGTTGTCTCTTACTCAATGTTTATTGTTAACTTTGCTTTGACAACAAGATCTGCTACAATAAGAAAGGATACTTTTTTGTTGTAGAACAGATCTGTAGAAGAATTCTATCTGATGAATAATTGGACAATTCTGGAACCAAAGACTTCTTCTCTTGTTTCTGTATGGCAAACAGTATCTGTGAACAGCAAATACAAAGTTTTTATAAGTTAACATTCAAAAACAAATTCTTTGATCTGAAAGGTAACTGCAAGAAACTCCCAAGTACATACAATTGTTACCACCTGTGAGCAAACTGATCCTGAATGATTTATTCAACCATTTCAGTCATTCAAAATATTCTAAGATGGAAATTTAATCATAAAAGCATAATTTCAATTTATATATTCATCATCAACACAAATACCCTTAAAAATAATTACAACTCTCAGAATAAAGCCTTCATTTAATATGTGAATAAGTAGAAATATATACAAATATGAGTAAAAAGTGAGTTTTAAGTCCATGGTTCATATCTAACCTGTCTCAACTTAGCTTGAGATTTTAACAACATATTTTCTGGAGCCACAGCAAATATTCCAAGCACATTCAGTCCACCAGGCAACATCATAGTAACCTACAATACAACCAAAAAAAGATCCAAATAAACCAGAGACTAAAAACGATTCCCAGCAGAATTCAACATCAATCATGTAAAAGCCCGTGAATCAAAATTAGTCGGACAAATTAAGACTGCTTATGATGGCAACATGTTTTTGATCAAGTGCTGTCCAACCCATGCCAGAGGATGGTCTTATGAGGAATAAGCTGTCCCCAGAGCAAATTAGTAATGGAAAATTATTGTAAGGAGATAAATTATTCTAGAATAAGACACTTAAAAAATCAACCATGATTACTTGTTTGGCATGAGTTGATGCCCATAGTTCATTCATTTCTTCAAGACTAGGTGGTTTTGTTTGAGACTTCCGACGTTTTCTTGTTGAAGATTCAACTTCTTCAGTGAGTTCAGAGTCATCATCACTAGCCTGATCTTCCATCGGTTCAGGGGTACGAACAATGTGTACGACATAGTCTTTCTGATTAGTCAACTGAAATAATTTCATTTTTTAAGTTAAATGTACTGAATCTATGCCATATATTATAATAAATAAGAAAAGCAATGTAGAGGCATTAAGGCACAAGCAGATTAAATGAATTTACAGGAATAAACATTCTTAAATCTGTAGTCAAATACATTAAATTAAAGTCTTTTTTTGCTAATTTTAATAAGAAAAGCAGCAAATTTTACTTCACATGATTGGGCAAGATGCTGTGCTCATTTAAAGTATCATTTTGACCTAACATTATTGACTCTGTGTCTGACACAGTTTAAGACTTTTCCTTTTCTGTTTTGTTTCGTTGTAAAAAAGTACATATTCAATTTCCCAATAATAAATTTTATTACCAACTGTTAAACTGATTTACTTCTTAACATATACAATGGAAAATTAGAATTTAAATGTTATCATTAAAAATAAATTATAAAAGATCTAATATAAGCTGTTAGTAACAACACATTTTTAAGATAACCATTCACATACTAATATAAGGAGTGAACTTATTATGCTAAACAAAACAACCCATCTTCACCTAAACAGAAACGGATCCTTCTCAATCGGTCGGTCTAATTACCGCAGGACACCGCAGGATACCGCAGGATACCGCAGGACACGTGAAAACTACCGCAGGACACCTCAGAACGGCTTAAAATGGCATCAAACACACATATCAACCTATAAAATGTGTCATTTTTTTAATGTTATTGATAATGTTTCTGTAAATACGCCATTCATATATGCAGAGTTGTCGTTCGTTAGCATTCATTTATATATGCAGAGTTTTCGTTCGTTCACATTAACATACTTATTGATAGAGTCTAGACCCCTATCCAAATCCTATCCAAATCCAATGTGATAACGCTTTTTTATTATGTTTAATGTTTTATTTTCGGTGATTTTTTGCTATATAAATTGTTTACCAAATCAATGGAATTTTTGACTTTATTATTTACTTATACTTACAAATTATGAAATTTTCAGTAAAACATGATCCGTCACATTCATGGCAGAATGTCTGATGAAGGCCTGATGCCGGCCGAAACGGTCAATTAAAGTAATACTATTTCGCACTTAATGCATTACCATTTAATTTCCCCCTGTTATAATTGGTTACATAACTATTGAATCAACATTCCTTTGACCGTCACATCAATATCCAACCCCGATTAAACTGATTTGTAGAACGCCCTCTGTTTATCTTAAATAATAATAATAATAATTATATTATTGATAATGTTTTCAGAAATAATTTTATCATATTGTTTTATAATGCCTTTTTAATATTTGCCATCCTTCCACAATTAAGAACAACTCGTTACTATATAACGAACGACAACTCTGTATATATAAATGGCTTCAAACGTATTTACAGAAACATTATCAATAACATTAAAAAAATGACACATTTTATAGGTTGATATGTGTGTTTGATGCCGTTTTAAGCCGTTCTGAGGTGTCCTGAGGTAGTTTACATGTGTCCTGCGGTATCCTGCGGTGTCCTGCGGTATCCTGCGGTGTCCTGCGGTAATTAGACCGACCCCTTCTCAATGATCAATCATCAATGTCTTATAACCACTTTCTATATTTCAGTTATTATAAATGAACCATATTGTAGTTTCATTTTTAAAATCCAAATTTCAAACTGATTCATAGGCGAACATATTTGATGTTATATCAGTAACGAGGAGTCAACAATACACGATAAAATCGTTACCAGGCAGCATCACTTCTTAAAAATTATAAACGTTTTGGTTCGGAAATATTGAGTACGAATATATACCGCAAAAATGTGTCTAAAACTTGTCTTTGAGTAAAGTACATTAATAACTTAAAATCAATACATGTTATTATATATCAAATCACCTTGCCAATAATAAGACCAAGATACCATGTCCCTCCTTTTTGCAATTTCTCCACATATGCCTGTATTTTCTCATCGGCAAGTATTGTTCGCCCCATATTGGAGTAAGCACAATCAATGAGTTAAACCCAAAGGATCTACATAGAATGAAAATATAGTAGAAGTGGAGAAAAGTTTAAAACAGTTATTGAACGCGGCGCCCGTCTTTAGAAATGACGGTAAAAATATGGCACTTCTTTCCATCATTTCATTTTTTTATTAGATATTCAACATTTTTGTATCAAATTGCAGGTCATGTTTAATATTTTAATACTAATATTTGTGCGGCATGTAGTAAATTGTAACGAAGTAATGCCGGGGTTGCATGGAAAACCAAAAGATACTATGTAATACCTGGGTCCAATATACACATTATTGGTCCCAGGTAATACTAGTATGCATACGTCTTTGATAAAACGAAAAACATCAAAATATATATGTTTCATTATTATATATTACACGTGTATACTAAAAATATTCCTTCAAATGATCATTTTCATGTTAGAAACTTGTCTAAGTTGAATATTTGTCGTTTAGTTTCAGTTTAAACTCAAAACTGAGACCATTATACACATGTGTAGATAGATAGACAGCAATACCGGTTTAAAAGCGGGCGAATCGTCACGTAAAATGTATTCATTTTTTCAGTTTGACTAGCAGGCATTAACGTTTATGGAAATAAGGGTTTACCCTTTCTTGTGTCATCCCTGGTATTGATGTGCATGTCATGGTGTTTATACTCATGCTGTGTTATGTTATGTATCCCTTCATGTTGTTTTCTTGCCATGTATGTACTATATGTCAAAATAAATCTTATCTTAACGTTAAGTACAATAGTATAATAATAACAGTTATACTTCATATGTAATATGTAATGCCTCTGTTTAACATTCTATGTTTTGCGTTATTATAAATTTCATAATATTCATGTTGTTATCTTCCTTTTTCACTGGGTTTAAAGCCATTTTTCAAAATAGTTTTGGTTATGTACGGCGGCCGGTTAACCTAACCAGTTTTACTGCACTGTATTCTAACCAGTACTAATATATCTTTCCACATGGAATCGGAAACTTCTCCATATAGGGAGGAAAATCGACATTTTGGTCACATTTTCAGAGAAAGATATGACCTGCCGCGACCAGGATTTGAACCCGGATCGCCAGGTTACGAGTCCAGCACATTAACCACTAGACCAAGGTCGCGACTATGTTATCTTCTGTAATCAGTATATGTCCATATATAAATATGTACGTGTAGTATATGTCCTGTGGTGAAAGTATCTATAATACAATATCGATATATGATGTGATATGTAGCCTAATACTGACCTTGTTAGATTAGGTCATCAACTTCTTATATCATGGTCACTGTTTGTTGACTGATATTATTGCTACTTATATTCATGGGTCATTTAGGCATGTAAACTTATTTTGATATTTGTTCAGATTATATATAAGGTCAACCATTTCAGGGCTGGGCAGTTGTCGTACGACAATCCAAAAACAATAATTTGTGGTTCATGAAATAAATTTAATATTCATGACTAAATTGTGTGTTGTCATTATGTTACATCGGCGTGCGTTCGCCCGCCCGTCCACCTGGGCGCTCGTTATATCATGTGTTGTTGGTCCGTTTGATCATTTTAGGCCAAAAAGTACCATAAAAGCTTTAACTAGTAATTTACCTGACAATTGATCACTGATTCGTTCGTTCATTTTTGTTTATTTATTTATTTATTATCTGTGAATTATTTATTATTGTTATTATCTTGCACCACTCCAAATTATTTACTAATTGCCACGGATGAACATCAGCTGTCAGGATTATTACATTGCTATTGCCGCCCTTGTAATATTTATACTCATAAATTGCTCTAAGCGCCCATCTTGTTCAGTTAATATAGGTTACTGATAAGTCAATCGACGGACATTGAAATGTAAACAGTCGTCCAAAGTTTGCTCATTTCATGGACACTGGATTAAGACTCGAATTTACAAATAATGGCGCTTAAAAGTAAGTAAATTGAATGGACTTTTTTGTGTTATAAAATTTGTCGAGCTATTTATAGAGTTCAGATGATTCGCGTAGCATCAGGAACGGACGTTTTCTGGAAATAAAGTGGACCTTGGCGAGAACTATTAAAAGGGTTAAAATAAAAAAAAACACATCCCCTATTTTATCAATTATATTCTTGTGTCACACTTATAGACACTTGTGCATTATGAAACATGAACACGACCTGGGTGTCGGCCTAAATCTGATTTAGGTGTGAAATACGTATGCATGCAGACGAGTGCACGCTTCACGTAATTAATATGCACTACGTGTGTATACTGCACTATTTTTTGTATGTTCCACATAAATGCACGAACAGTGCAGACTATTCAACATTCGTTATAGCAAGTACTGTCAAAACTGTCTATTATGGCAGTCTGAATTTAATAACAACTTGGCCATAAGCTAAATAACAAATTAGAAATAGAGCGACTTGGATTCAATAGAGAATTCAGTATGTGCGTATATTAATAAGTTAATCAGAACTGGCACAGTATAATTCTACTTCAGGTTATACATTCGATGAAAACACCTTTAGTGTGACATCCGAGATGAAAAAAGATTTCAACAATGACGGATTTGTTCTTGTTAGGTAATTGTACTCGAATAAGTTGCTCGTTTAATATTTATAGTACATGCAAATTAAGCTCTTTATATTTTTCCTCTCTTCCCTGATTGATTGATTCTTTGATAAATTGCACAAATGATAGGCTGATTGATTTACTGATTGTTTGTTTGTTTGTTTGTCCGTCCGTCCGTTCGTTCGTTCGTTCGTTCGTTCGATCGATCGACTGATTGACACTGTTTTACGTGCCGTTCAAGTTATTGCTCATTCGCTTAATCTAATTGGTAAAAATGTAGAAAAAACAGTCGGTAGCTTTGTTATTGCAAATGTTAGCTGGAGTTACCGTTGTCGAGGCTATAGTCTCTAACTAGTAATCGCTTGCCCTTCACCAATGTGAATTCGAATCCCATACGGGACAAGATCCTTCTCCACCGTCAAAAGCTGGAAAAGTCGCCAAATGTTCCAGACTGTTGGTGCGACGTTTAACCAAGAGAAAATTGATAGTTATTTGCTTATGGAATTAGTTACGTTACTTTAACCATTTTTGCCTCTTCAGCATAGCTTCCACTTTAAATGGTGTATAAATCTGTTTTATTTCCTGTCTTGTATTCATTTAACCAATCAAAGCACTGGGAGGACTGTTATTAGCTCGCTTTGCTATATTGCAAGTTCGTTCTAAAGTTAATTCTTATACATTTTCCTCAAATTAAATTCCCTCAGTGCTAACATTGGCCAATTGACAAATACCCAGATGGACAGATTGATTAGCACATCTCAATGTGAGATGCAAGAAATCGACATTGTTGCCTTCAATCCTCCATATTTAATGTCTTTCTGCATTTCACCATGGTGCGGTGGTTAGTGCGCTGGATTTGTAACTCGGTGATTCATGTTCAAATCCTGGTCGCAGAAAGTCATACCCTTTTATGAAAATTAGACAAAATGTCGATTTTCCTCCATATGTGGAGAGGTTGTCGGCTCCTTATGGAAGGGTAAGTTAGTACCGGTAAATAAACAGTCCATGAAAACTGATTAGGGAAGGCGACCGCCTGATATAACTGAAATATTTTTGAAAAAACAGCGTTAAACCCATTGAAAAAATACTGCTGTGCAAACTGTATAATCCTAAATCTTTATCACCTTGTATTAGCGATAATGAACAACCATTGTTCTGTACATAGTTTTGTTTAAAAAAAACCGCTTTGTGATAAAGTTTGCATTAGCTGGGAACACATGCATGTAAGTACTTTATATGACTCCACTATATCACCAACTATAACTTAAGTGTTCTTTAGTGTAGATAGTTGAATATAATATTATACTGGGACAGTGATATATATTGACACAGCCTGTTAGCATGCAACTGTACATAACCTTGAAACGTTTTATTCAATGCAGCACACATTATGAGTAAACTTTATAACAAGCTTTTATATGAATTCAAAATAAATACAACTGAAAGATGGTATTTAGTTATTGATCATACATGTTCAGTTTTGGATAACACATCATTCTACAGGAATGTAGAGAGCTCTGTTGTTGTAGGTCATCATATGCTGTCATTATTTTCAAAAACTGTGTGATTAATGTTATAGCAAACAGATACATACCAGATAGAGATTGTGAGCAAAAGCATAAATGTACACTAGCATTATAACAGGTCTTTTGGAAACACAAGTGATCTATGCAATTTGAATTGCCTTTTAAATGTATATGATCTTAATTGGGTGTATTTATAAAGCAGGCCAATGTATTGGTCAAAGAATAAATTGTCAATAATTAAGTAATTCAATAAGTTGTCAGAAGTGACAAACATTTCTGTGCGGTATTAGATCAATGCTGCTGAAATGTCTCTGGATCGTTTTTTTTTCTTGTACAAGGGTTTCTTCCTTGTATGATGATCACAGAAGCCATCGCAAAAACGGAAACTCCCCCGACAACGGTAAATTCTCACAAATAACTTTTTTTTCAAACTAAGAATAGTTTTGCCTTAGAATACGCTTAGAAGAAATCTAAGTTGAAAATTAAGACATCTCTTATATCTTAGTCAAAATTTATAGTAAAGAAATTTCTTAACTTAGAAAACTAAGAATGTTTGTGAATACGTTTATGTCAAAGTTTCAAACCGTCTTCCAATAGACGTTATAACACATTTTAAAGACCAATCTTTATGGTTAATTACTCCAGATATACAGTCAAATCACAATCTTACTTATCCACTAGCTTAAACATCTAAAAATCCCATATTTCTACCATTTGTCAGCAATTAATGGACACTGTTTACATCAATGCACATACAGTTTGTATGAAGACCGTATGAATATAATACCCCCTGATATCCCGGTGGTTAAATAATGATATGCATGGTTTTAAAAATGGTACCTTTGTAGGGAAACAATCTAATAATTTAAGGGGTCTTGTTAACTAGAGCCATATTTTGTACAATATATATATATATACCAATGCCATGCTTTGTCATGTTTATTGCGTAAAACGCAACAAGCGAATGAATCAGTCAATTAAAATCCTGCAGAAAATAACTTGTATTACCTGTGACCTTATTGTGTTTCAAAGGGAGATAATTCAGTGCTTGGAAATTGGAAGTTTGCATTCGGAACACCTAGGCCGACCTTCTAAATATGGCCATACTTGGCAACTCGATATGGGTTAACGCCGTGCATCATATTGCTGCCGATTTACTGCTGAGGAAATAGATTACTGCTAAACAATTAATTTCTTAAAATGGTGTCTGTCAAAGACTGTCTAGCGTTACCATTGCTGAAATATCCCTCGGGCAGAGTAATCTTTAGCTTTCTACAATGCATAGAATACACCAAACAAGCAGTTAGTATGGAGGTCGCCATATTAGTCAGTCTTACATCCGGGAAATTCTTATTAGTTCCAATGTTGGTTTACCAGGTGCAGCCGAAATTAGACGTAGTTGGTCGAGGTAAGCCGAATGAAGAAATTTATATGCAACAACTGGATTCATTTAATCATTTTTGTTATTTGTTATTATTTGGTGGGAGTAAAATGGCTTAATCGTTGGAATGATTTGAATGATACATGTTTGCTCCTTTCGCCGCATTGATGTTAAAAGCGTTGCATATAACTATTGGTCTCTACATATTGGTCTCTACATATTGGTCTCTACATATTGGTCTCTACAAAACGGTCTCCTCAAATGGTCTCTACATTTTTTTTCAGGGGATTGTTTTCCCAGGAGGAAGTCACTCATATTGAAAATGCGCTTAATGTTGGCAAGTTTTCCGACAACACCATTGGCGTAAGGAAGATCACACGTATATCTATTGATTTACCCATGAATTTAATATTGTAGTGATAACGCTAGCTAATCTTTGGAGTGTTTATATATACACGTATAAAAGTATTGCACCTGTAATAACACAGGCATTAGTAACGGGCCTGTGATGGTAAAAATGCAATGTATTCTCTATAAAACATCATAAATGAACCCAAAATTACCTTAAATAAAAAAACATTTGAACGGGGTTGAATTCTGTGAAAATGCTTTTTTTCATTTAAGTTAATTTTAAATTACTAAATTTAGGTTAAATTATGATGTTTTATAAAGAATACATTGCATGTTTACCATCACAGGGGCGTTACTAATGCCTGTGAGTAAAACCTAGACTATAACGAACATTAGTTAGTACTAGCCAATCTTTGACGCACTTTAACCGGTTTAAGACCAAAAAAGGGTCATGTTTAAGGTTACATGAAACAAATAATAGGGTAGATAGATCGAAAGAAATTATATTTTTCCCCAAACACTTTTTGTAAGAATATAAAGTATGATTTTATTTCCTCGTCTTTATTGGTCGTATGTCTGAACAATAAAATTAGACCATAGTTGATATCACTGCTACAAGAAACACCGGAGTAACCAAATCGTGGCTAGAAACCTTGGTGATGCTTTTATTGTATTCATTCTAAAGTTTAGAATACTTTATTTCGCCTTTGAACGATAGATTCCAGATGGAGACGGCCGTGAGGCACACATGATTCTGTGGAACCATCCTGGTGTGGACGTAACAGGAATGGTGGCAAGATGCGAAAAATTGGTCAATACTTGTGAACAGGTTCAGTAGAAGTTTTATGACAATATTTAACAGTGCAACCTCTCCAAAGCAACACCCTTTGGGTGAAGCAAGATTATGTTGTTCTTGTTGAGAGGCTGTTGCTCTAGAGAGGTCAAATTAATAGTTAAATCGCACAGTGGGGAAAATTATGCTGTTGTTGAAGGGAGATAGTCGCTCAAAAGATGACCGTTCTGGAGAGGTTGCACTATAATACAGTTTGTACAACCACATTGAATGAACGGATCTGCAGTGTCAGTGTTTAAAATATGTATAAATATTTATATCTTCATTCTCAGTTCGTTATTAATAATTTGGTAACCGGAAGGTCTGTGAATGCAGTCAATCTTAATTACCAATATCTAGGTTTTACTTTCTGTTCGTACTTTCTGTATTTGTGGTTTATTCTTTAGTTGAAGGAAGTTAAATGATCATAAAATTAACGCAATTATTTAAGAATCGTATTTCTGGGATAAATGATGCTTTTCCATTTTATTTGATAATTTTGGGGCATTTAACCATCACATTTTCGTTAACCTATTTCCCCCGATCATGTTGCAGTTAATTGGTGGAGACGTGTACCATTACCACACCAAACTTATGAAGAAGCCAGCTAAAATTGGCGGTAAACACGTCTGGCATCAGGACTATGGGTCAGTGCTCATACAATATACATTTGATTTATCTTGAAGTCTTGGTTGTGGGCAACAAATCTGTTGGTCAGTGCGCTTGCACGTGCATTATTTCTCTTTTTGTTGGATTTTATTGGGGTTAATCTGAACTATGGTTTGGTTCATTGTATAATTTCATGAATTGTGTTCAAATTTAATGAATTCTTGATTTACTTGTTAGCTTATTCCTATCATTCTCGTCAAACAAAATGAACCCATAAGAGAAATATTTCTTATACTTTCTGTTATAGGTACTGGTATCAAAATGGATGTTTGTTCCCACACATGATGACTGTTTTCATCGCTGTGGATAAATGTACAAAGCAAAACAGCTGTCTGCAGGTATGTACAAACTTAGTTACCAAAATGTTTTTTTACTACATCGGTATGGAGCCTGTATCCAATTATAATGCACCCAGGAAAAATGATTATGTTTGTTTTGCTTTAGCATGATCCTCATTTACTCAAATTATTAGGGCATATTTATAGTCTTGAGTATTTGGATGCTACTTCCGGATTTAGCAAACCTTTTCAGACAATTCCAGTTAAAGTTGCTTCCTTCCTATTCGTTCAATGTGGCCAGTATCGCCATTGGCCTGTGACTTGTAGGTGTCGTTAGATTATTCTCCTTAAGTTATTATTTCTCACTGATTATAATTTCACGCATATTTAAATTTTAGATTTTGAAGGGATCTAGTCAATGTGGTAGAATAGAACATGTTGCAGTCGGTGGACAAGTAGGCGCTGACATCGACAGAGTGCAGGAAATCGCTAAAGTATGCTCCCACGAACATGTCGAAATGGAGCCTGGTAAGATGTGTCAAACATGATTTGTAGAATTCATGTATTTGTAGAAGGGCATAAAGAATACACTAAAATCTATTTTACACCACAAACATACATCTGAACAGGGGGCCTCCGTAGTCCAGTGGTATGGTTTCTGAATAGTGATAACCAGCCCCCAATGCTATGAGTTCGAAAAATGAGGAAGCAGTCCAGCACGCTTACAGGCTGTTTGTGCTTTTACCCAGGTGTATGCATGGGATCTTCCTCCACCGTTAAAGCTAGAAAATGTTCAAATGACCTTGACTTTTGGTGCGATGTTAAACCCCGGTGAAAATAAAAAACAAACCGGACATCAAAAATATCTAAAGGAGAGTTGGACGTATGACTTTTGTACAGTTTTATTTGTTCTATTATATGGATGAATGTATGTCAAAGAAAGACTTTTTTATTTGACTTTTTTGTTCATAGCGTTTCATGGTAATCCCATTTTCCTATCACACCTACATCCAGTGCCATTCAGCTATTTTTCCGGCTTTAGTTGATGACCCCTGTTATACACCTTTGGTTAGTTAGCTGAACAGCTTAATATCTTGTGAAATTTTGTCCACGGCGGGATGCGAACTCACAGCGACGAGAAGCTAGTAATTACTAGTCAGAGGCCATAACCACTCGACAACGGAGAAGCCTGTATTCACAGATTCACCTTATTTACAGATCGCCATTAATTCATATTTGACAGGACAATACAATACAATACCAAATTTTTCATCATAGGTGATGCATTATTTTTCCACTGCAATCTGCTACACTGCAGTGGAGCCAATACAAGTGGTTCTAGGCGCTGGGCATTCCTGTGTGCTTATAATAGAGCTGATAATAACCCTATCCGAGAGCATCACCATCCGAGATACACACCACTTGAAAAGGTGCGTAATTGTTTTATAATTGATTATGGTGTGCACCAATTATTTTATAATTGAATACTATAAACTATGGTTATAGTAAACTCAGATACAAAGAAGAATCGAATACAGTGAAGTATTTACCCCCCATGCGAGTCCCTCTTTATTTCATCTCTATGTACACATGGGAAAATACGGATAAAGTGCAGTAATTATCAGGATCATCAGAGAATTCACTATAACCGTGTTCTGCTGTATATGCTTATACATGAATCTATTTACATGAATATATCTTTGGGTACCAATTACACTCAAAGAAACCTCTAACGCTCTTTAGTTCCTTGCTATTATTCTTGTCATTGAACATATACTTGTGGGTATTTCTCCTGAAAATAACCGTTTTGTAAACTTTTGTAACTAGGTGCCAAATTCAGCCATCTTGGAATGCAAGGATTTCACTACAATGGATGGGAAATGGTTTCTCAACCCAGACGTTGAAAAGGATTTGAATGTCACTGCACGGAAACTTGACGCTACAGAACAATAGAAGCATTGTAGTAACAGTCAGAGAAAATGTTGTTGATCCCAGACTTATTAACGACTGTCTGATACATAGGCGGATCCAGGGGGCGACCCGGCGTACGCCCCCCCCCTCTAAAATTGCCCGAGCAAAGTTTTTTTTTCTATCATGAAATATGATATTTACATGAATATATATATAAATGTCAATTTTTTTTTTGCAATATGTTACAAGTACAGTAACACAATGACATAACATACAATTCACAAACAATTCCTTCTCATTTTGAACCCTCAGCCTACTTGTTCAATTCCCCCCCTAACTAGAAATCCTGGATCCACCTATGTGATACATGACAAAATTTATGTTCCTTACCTTGTATTATATATAAAATGCTTGTGCACGGTTCTTAGATGGGTCTTCACGAATAAATGATTATTTGTTGCTGATTTATTTGTAATCCAAATTTCGATGATATACAGCTAAACGTATTAAGTTAACAGCAACCTCTAGGAAAGGTTAACCATGTCAAGCAAACGTCGACCTAATGAAAGAACTTTGAACAGAAATGCCTCCATAAATAAGCAAACACAAGGACCAGCGTACGGGGGTCATGTGACAGACGTATGTTAGTACATGTGTATACAATAGAACCTTTCCAGTACGAACTTTCAGACAGACAAAAATGTTCGAATCAGGGAGTTTTTCGGAATACAAAGGTTTCAGATTCATTAGATTCTTTAGCATTAAATACATAATAAAAATCGGGACCTGTTTGGTTTAAAGAGGATTCCGGAAAGGTTCGGATAAGAGAGGTTCGATCATATGTGTAAACTTAAAAGGCCCATACAACTATACACAGAGAGAAGCATTGTTTCTCTATAAACAAGACGTGTGGTTATTTTTAGAGATTAAAAGTGCTTCTCCGCATATGTTTGTGATGGATCAATAAATGAACATCCCTGTTTTCCCTTTTTCCATCTCAAAAGCCATGAACTCTTCTATTTTCATGTAATTATAATAATAAGTAAAATCAAGGTGCAGTTGGTGATTTAAATAATGCGTTTAAAGATTAGCATCGATGCTGACTGCAGTTGAAAAATGGATCTAATCTATAGTTTAGGTAATGTACAAGTCGTTAAATGGGATAAAATTAAAATAAAGTTTTATCGTGGTTTACTTCGAAATTTTATGCTACCAAACCAGTAAGGGAAGAAAACAAGGAATTTCTCCCGCAAAAATGAGATTAACTCTTCAAAAGGAAGTCTCAAAATGATAAATGTTTTGTGGGAAGTTGTTCTTTATCAAGATTGATTAAAATCTTTTAACTCTTTTTTAGTTAGCTGGACAGCTTTCGCACTTGTGAGAGTTTGTCCAGGGTGGGATTCGAACTAACAGTGTTGATGGGTTTGTAATAATTATTACTAGTAAGAGACAATGACTACACGACAACGGAGAAGCCTTTTTTACTTATTCACATTATTTACAGATCGCCATTAATTCATATTTGACAGGACAAAGCAGTTATGTTTACACCAAAAAACACGCACGTGACAAAAATCATCTTTAAATATCTTTGCGTTGCGTTTATCCTTGAAGTTATTAGATAGAAGCAAAATTATCTCACGGGTCGTAAATAAAATGTTTATTTTACCGTTTGTAAGATAAACTCAGGTTGCGACTATCTGTATTTTTTTGCAGCTATATCGCTGATAGCCTCATACTCGACCTACTAATTAAATCACACCATTTTACTCACTTCATACATAACCCTTTGAAACGTAAAGGACCAAAGAACTTTTGTTTGGATTTGTAGATGCATTTTCGCTTAGAAGAATGGCGTTGAAAAGTAAGTCAATATTGTTCATTGGAGTTAATATGAATGTTTATAGCAGTTACGTATGGAAACAGTATTGCATAAAATTACAAGCATTTTAAGTATCTATATGAAGATGTAAGACAAAAATATGTTCGCCGTTTCAAAATGGCTAATATGAGGCTAGAATGTAAACAACATGAAACGACTTTATGTCGACTTTTCGAAACAACGCACCATTTTCTCAGATTCCCCAACAGCCATGACCGTAGTCCAGTGGTTAGTGCTCTGGACTAGTAACCCGGAGATCCGGGTTCAAATCCCAATGTCCAATGGACCCCGGTCGTGGCTGTTGAGGAACCTGAGAAAAATCAAAGTTTTCCATAAAATATCCGAACATCCAATTTTAGGTTATGATTACAATGAAGATACATACACTGTTACATCAGATATGAAGAAAGAATTCGATGAAGATGGGTTTTTACTAATCAGGTAACAAAGGAAAACTTATGCAAGAGGAAAAGCGTATCTATGATATGACCATCTGAATAAAGAGGTCGATTAGCTATCATCCTTGCAGCCCACTCAGATGTATATATCCTTACCACACCATTTGCTTTGGTCTTACAACATGTCCCCATCTCTTTGGATAGTGTGTTTTGTTCCAATTACAGTAAAACTTCTCGAGGGCTCATCGGAACAGACTAAATGTTCGAGATAAAACTGATGCTCGAGATAACGAGATATTTGTTCGTTGGCTGAAAATTATACACCAAGAACCCCCCCCCTCCCAAAAAAATGATAGGACTTTAAAAACTCCTCGAGACAAGAAGGATGCTCGTAATATCGACGCTCGTAATAACGAAGTTTTACTGTATTTGTATGTTTTGTGTACATGATGGGTTTTGAGCTGGTAGGTTTTGGGGAAGGTGGCATTTTTTGTGCGTGTTTTATTTTTCTAGAATCCCTGTTTTATCTATATTCAGATATAGACAAATATCTGTAACGTTAACAATGCATTATTAGCATACAGTCAAACCCGTGTCTGCAATCATCTCCGAATAAACGCCACCCTGTAAATAAAGGCCATTTGTGAAAACCCGTCATTGATTATTTAGAACAAACTGACCTCCAAATAAAGGCCATCCGTAATCAAAGGCCAGATTTTATCTTTCCCAAGGGAGGCATCGGATCACAGGTTTGACTGTTCTTTAATTACATTTGAATTAGCTGTGCAATAAATTCATTTTCTTAAAATATCATCAAAATTAACATTTGAGAATGATAGTAAATGTATATCCTTAAAATGTACAGATATAAAATATGAATATTTATTTAAAAGGTATAAATCTGGTAGTGAACTTCATGATCTCTATTCAATATTGTCTTAAAAAATGCTGATACATTTCATAAAATTTCAATATACATATATCATTTGGTGCTTAGAATCCTAGAATTTGTGAGTAAAACTTTGTCGGTCTATTTACTATTATGTACATGACATAACTCTGTATTCATGTATATAATTATATATTTATATATGTGTGTGTGTGGGGGGGGGGTATTGTCATGTATTTTGTTTTATTTGCAAATAAAACATTTCTTCTGTCTTTCCTTCAAGTCTTTCATTTTTTAAGTCTCTTTAAAATGAATAGCAACAGATTCAAAGCTAAAAAGTACCTAGAAAAATCATTTGTGTCAGATAAATATAGTTATACAGACTATAATTATGTTTCAGGGGAATGTTTTCGCCTAAAGAAGTCAGCCATATAGAACATGCACTCATAGAGGGGAAGTTTGTTGAAAATTCAGTCGGGGTAATACTGGGTTCGTGGTTATAAAACTTGAGATCGGTCTCCAAGCTCAAACTTAAATATGATCAAACAATAATGATATCATTATTACATTATACTGACAGCATAATCAATCTTAATATGTATTTAAACATGAAAGAGCTCTATTTTTTAAACCATAACACTTTTGGAATGGAATTGAGAGTTGAGCTCGGAGACTCTTCTCCAGTATTAAAATCTCGGGGCCTGGTCATACTGTATAATTATTACTTGATATAAGACAGTTATTAATCTAAATCCATACGCATACAAGTTCATGGAAATGGGGGGAAATGGACAAAGCCGTAATATGTTGTATTTAGAAACAATGATTTTTAACATGTATATGAAGAGTCTATAAGTGAAGCCGCAGGATTATGGTAGAGAGCCATGATTACTCCCTACCTCTACGAAAACGGTTTTTAAAAACTTAGACAATGAAATACTGGCTACATAACTGGAAATAATGTGTATTCACTTGGGAACGTAACTGCGTTTGTGTAATTAGGCCTACTCCGCGCTGGAGGCTTTGCTTTAGCAGAGACCTATAAAGGATCCAACGTCTTTTAGATTATTAAAGACTTTGGCTGATTTTTTTATTTGCATTGTTTTGTAAACATCCGCAGATCCCGGACATAGATGGCCGCGAAACACACATGGTCCTTTGGAACCACCCAGGTGTTGATGTCACAGGAATGGTTTCTCGATGTGAGAAAATTGTCAACACATGCGAAGAGGTTTGGGATGTCATTTGTTATAGTTGTTACAAGTTTTATTTTGTTAAAAGATTTATTGCAAATTTTACTCTATATTTCTCAACAAAAGAAAACATTTTTAATTTGGTAGTTATGATAATCAAAGTACTGAATGTACTGTGAGGAACTATGTGTATAGATACCTTACATAAGAAAATGAAATGTTAACTTCATTTCTCAAAACCTTTCTCCTGGCGTCATGTTCAAATTAGCTATTGTTTTACTAGTCATTGTCTAACTAACTACGACCTCAGGAGTACATTTTATGCAAAAAATATATATCAAGTATATGATCAATTATAGATCAATTTACTTGATAGGGCAAATTAATGGGGACATCAAAGACTTCATTCAAATTCACCTATTTCCAACTTTCTGACTCATTGATAAATTTGCAAAATTAGATTGATAATGGTTTCATGCAATTAAAATAACAGACATATAAGCTGGTATTCTAGGTAAGTTGCATCATTGATCAATGACATTAAAACTAATCAACTTCAAGTATTGTATAACCTCATTTTGTAGTAAAATTCATGAAGCATTAAAGAACATTGATTTTTTTCAAAGTTAAACACTTTTCTTTAACACTTTTATGTTGCAGTTGCTTGGTGGTGAAGTATATCATTACCACACTAAACTTATGAACAAACCACCAAAAATTGGCGGGAAAGTTATCTGGCATCAGGATTATGGGCGAGTATAATTTTGTTAACCCTATTGTGAACCATAAACTTGGGTCGTTTCTATGGTAAATTACCCAATACCGCGTTTTATGTTTTTTTTTTTTTGTTTTTATGCGACTTATTGTCACTGGGGTTTAACGCCGTTTTTCAACAATTTTTCAGTTATATATGGCGACCGGTTCACCTAACTAGTTTTCCTGGACTGTATACTAACCAGCACTAACTTACCCTTCCACAAGGAACCGGAACTTCTCCATATATGGAGGAAAATCGACATTTTTGTCAAAGTTTCACAGAAGGGTATGGCCTGCCGCGACCGGGATTCGAACCCGGATCTCCGGGTTACAATCCAGCGCACTAACCACTAGACCACGGCCGCGGCCATACCACGTTTTAAACAACCAAAGCATTACAGTGGTATGTTTTATACATCTACTCTTCACAGCCTGTAAAGATGCATTTTTCAATTTCTTAAACTAATTACATCATATTAGGTATTTTTAGCACAGATCTAGTCCTCCACTGTTAAAATAAACGCCAAAATTTGTTATCATTTTCATGAATATATCTTTTTAAAGAAATCTTTCAAGTCTTAAAGTCTTTCAAGCTATGTCTGTGACACGCAACCCTTACTTTATGGCGAATATCATATTATACAAATAACTAACATAAGCTCTTGTACAGCGTTTTAATTCACTTCTAATTATGATGATTAAAGTATTTAAATTTGTAAACATTATGTTGAAGGATTGCCGTTCAGACAAGAAGTCATTCTTTTGAAAAGTCTTCTTTATTTTATGTAGTTTTATGGTTTACTGCATCAGACTCGGATCCAAAGGTCATTTGGGTCGAATCCCGAGCCTTTTGGGTTAAACAGCATCGCCAAAATTACATAGAACTAGAAAATTTGTACTCGTGAATCACTCAGGATAACATTCAACGGTGATTTTACAGTTTACTGAAATCTTTTTAAAGTTTATTGTAAGCATTTCATGATCTTCTCACCCCTTTGGTGAACATTGTTCAATAGTCTCAATGATCATTTGATTAGTTAGTACTCAGCTCCATGACCAATCATCATTCGTTTCTCTCCAACTATTAGATATTGGTATATGAATGGATGCTTATACCCAAACATGATGACGGCGTTCATAGCTGTAGATAAATGTACCAAGGAAAATAGTTGTCTTCAGGTAAGTACAGTAAAACACGGTTATTGTGAACTAGGAATCGGATATAGTGGAGTGTTTATTTGATCTAAACACCCTTCTTTATTTCATAGTTATGAACATAATGAAATACGATTAAGTAATTATCCGGGTCCCCATAAAATTCACGATATCCGTGTTCTCTTGTACATCACTATGATCACCATGGTAGATGCAATTTATGTGAAAATATTCCATTTTTCTCAATGTCCAGAATATTTATATTTCAATACATTTTAATACATTTCAATTGCTTAATGTCTATGCAGTGAAGCATGTTGTAGAAGATCAAGATCACATTGTCCATATGATGATTAGAATATTTTAAGAACAAGTTACCTAAGACTTTGCGCTTCTTTCAAGTTCTCCACATAACATTTATATAAAGAATATGGGAGGCATGGCGTGTTATGATTATATGTACCGTTAGTAAACTCCTCTATAACGCACAGTCGTTGTTCTGCTGAAAAAATGCATATTATATTGGGTGGTCCCTGATAGTGGAACTCAGCCAGAGATGAGTGGAATATATGCATGTACATATTGTATGTTCAGACTTTTACATTTTATTGCGGTTTTCTTCTATTTAAGATGCCCAAATATTCAGTCCGTTGATCCAGTTCGAATAATACCTGCTTGAATCAAACAGCAATTAGTCTTTCATTACAGTTTTATCAGCTGTATTTACTGTATCTTTGATATTTAACAATTAAGGCAAATCAAAATCAATTTGTAGAACCAAGACCCTGTCCATTCCCGTTTACGTATGTTTCCTGCTCCTGGCGAATTGTTCATGTAGTGTGGTATGGGTGTAAATTATTCGAGATGTGTATTATTTCTGCACTAAGACCGGGCAGCTGGCAATTAGCATGACAGTCATCATTAGTCATCATTAGAGAGTGACTTAGCCATCTAGCCATACATCATTAACGACTCTCACACATTTTGAATTGTCAAGCATTGTCAGTAACGAAAGGCATATACTAACTACCTCTATCAAAAGAACACACTATGTTGCTGTACTATAATAAGTTCTAATCTAAGGTTCTAATAGAGTGTTAGATTATTAATTCTGGTACATCAGTACAATCGTAAAAATTATCATTTGCTAGATGTACAGGCCAACTCATTTGATTTTCAGATATTGAAGGGATCCAACAAATGTGGCCGAATTGATCACGTGAGAGTTGGAGGACAACAGGGAGCTGAAGAAGAAAGAGTTAACGAGATATCTAAAATTTGTCTGCTGGAGTACGTAGAAATGGAACCTGGTAAGGGCTAAACGATTTAAACGAGTTCTAGAATTTTTAGCATTAGAAATCCGATGTATGCCATTAGTGTCAAACTTGTAACTAAATTTGATGGTTTTAATATCGAGTCGAAGTAGAGCCTTTCAAAGAGACGGTACGTCATGTTTTGATTCATGTATTAGATTGGAAATTAGATTTTCTATGTTTTTTTTTATTTTACGCCCACAATGAATATTTCACGCTATACCGCTCAGAAGTACACCCAATCAGAGTTCCTGGATTCTATGCCAACACTAATCATGCGCTCCACGGGTAATTTTTCCATGAAAGATGATTGACCTTACATTCATCGCCTTGTCTTCAACCAAATCGTCATAGAGAACATGTTCTGCGCAGAGTTTTAAGTCCTCATGTGCCCGATGTCCGTAGGAATCTTATGTACCTCGTATCAAGCAGAGCAAAGGGGACAAATGCTTTGGATTTGAAAATCTGTTAACATTTGGACACGATTCCATATTTTATCATCATAGGGGATGTATTGTTCTTCCATAGTACTCTGATACATCGTAGCGGTGTGAATGACAGTGGTGAACGTCGCTGGGCTTTTCTGTGTGCGTTCAATAGGGCAGACAATGACCCCGTGAAGGAACATTTTCACCCTAATTATACACCTCTTGAAAAGGTTCAAATTTGTTTATTTTTTATATCGCCAAACATGTGAACAAAGGCCAACAAAGGGACAAAGGAAATGTGATCAATATAATGAATTCAGCTTAGTACATTTTCTAATTTGAAAAATGCTATGAACCTGTAGTAAACGAACATTTACACAATGCGTCGCATTCATTTACAAATGCTGTAAAATATGTAAACACAAAGCAATTGGCCTAAGACTTTTATATACAGTTGACCTTTGTTCGGAGAGATTAAAGTCTTTTATATGTTGTTGACCTGTGCTCAGATATTAACTCTGTTAAGGCCACCTTTAGCAACGAACAAAGATTGTGTCTTAAGTAGTTTAATCATCGTGTTGCAATTGTGAAAAATTGAAAATGCTGTCAAATGTAAGCTAAGATAGGTCTTCACATGCGATAGTTAACTTGGGCTTGACTGTAGATATCTTAATAATTATCAAGTGTGTTGTCAATCGGCTTGGTCAAATACAGTTAATTTAGTGTCTTGAAAGTCTTTATTAGTAGTCACGTGACAAACAACTCCGTCATAAATGGTGCAATTTATGGCAGTGACTCTCTGCTTGTTCATTCTTGGGAGGAGACGTGTATTTTCATGTACAAGTATATTCTTTGGAGAGTTAACCGGGGTGATAACATTTATGAATGAAAACTTATGTTCAATGCATTGAATGAATGTAGAACTTATTAAACAAACATAATCATTTTCAGTTCTTGTCTTCGCAGGTGCCAAATTCAGCTATTTTGGAATGCCAAGACTTTACGACAATGGATGGGAAATGGTTCCTCAATCCAAATAAGGAGGAACTTACTTTCAAAGCACGAAAACTGGAATCGGCTGAGTAAAATACTATTTCATTAGAAGATATATTTTCTGAAGTTGTAACTCTTCATTATTCATCCATGCAAAATATCACATCATACATTTCGAATGCCCTAGAGCCGAGATTCGACCAATAGAAATAACTCAAAGAAAATCTGCTGCACACCGAGTTCGAACTTAAGAATTCAAAGCCTGAAATCTTAACTAAAACTCAGCACTCAACCCGCATACAATTCTTTCATGCTTAATTCATTGATGAAAAGATTTGATTTCTATTTATTTGTGCATTTTGTCTCCTTTTTGATTATGGAATAAAGCCACAACAACAACAGTGACAATTTCACCTGAGCACAAAGAACAGACCAATTGTGACTTTTATGCAAAGTTGGTCCAAATTTGAGATCTAATTCCTATCAATACATGTGTGCAGCAGACTGTCTCTTGTAAACAAGGGTCGGCTATGTCCAAAAAGAGCCAGAGTGGATAAATATACAAAGAACAATATAAATGTTAGAATTTTAATTTATTCATTTACATAATAAAATGTAGTGTAAAAAGTAGGCACTGTGTATACATAAAATGACAAAGCACTGATACAAACAATAGAAATAAAAAAATCATTATTTCACATTAAAAATACACCTAAATTGCACTTACTTATGTAACAAGACAGAACTGCTAAGGTAATCTGTCAATAAAAACATGGAAATAAAATGTTTTTATTATATTTTACAGTTAAATGTTAATATTTACAAGTCCAACAATGTGTTTTTGTTTGTACATTAACACTTTTTAACCAAATCAGAATCTCAAAACAAAAATTTGCATTTATCATTAGACACAAAAGAGTGGTCTTGTCAGTTTACTCAAACAACTGTGTGTTTAGGCACCAACCATGACATTTCTAACGGCAAAATCCATGCAATGTATGAAAATATCAATAAATATACAGTGTAACCTCTCCAGAACGGCCCTCCCTTCAGCAACAACCTCCCTTCAACAATAGCATGATTTATTTAATCCCACTGTAAGATTTAACTATTCATTCATCCTCTCTAGAGCAACAACCTCTCAACAACAACAATTCTGCTTCTCCCAAAGTGTTTAGCTTTGGAGAGGTTGCACTGTATACATTTATTAATAAATATGTTTGATATACTTAGCTTCAATTTCAATTCAAAGCTCTCAACCTTTATGCTATCACCTACAGAATTTTAAACAAGAGTGCCAAGCCAAACACCTGTGACAAAATTATCATGAGATGATTGGGTGGAAACTGTTCAACTGAAAGCTGACAACCTGCCAGCGGGTGTTCCCATAACACATCTTAAGAAGATGGCATAAAAACAATGAAAAATAGAACAAAAATATTACAAGATGTAACTATATTCTACTAAACAATTACAAAGTCCTGACTCAAAGAAATAAATGTAGTAATACAGTAAAACTTCATAATTATGAGCATCGATATCACGAGTACCTGACTCATCTTGAGGGCTTTTTAATGTCCTGTCAATTTTTTAGTTATAAGTATAATTTTCAACCAACAAACAAATACCTTTAGAATTTAGTCCTAACAAATTATAAGATTAGTAGGGATTATTTGGTAATTTAACTCTCATAAAATCAGTGCTAAGTTAAGCATCATTACACGACACATGACCAAAAACAACTTCAGCAATGATAACAACAATCAACAAACATCACAATTAAGTAACAGAAAACCATTACAATATAATTATTCATAAAAAAATACAATCTCATACATAATATTATCAAAAATAAATAGATATGTATAAACAGATAAAGAACATACAAAAACATAAACAACAGCGAAATTAAACACACTGGGATCGTCTTTTTTTTATCCCTTCCACACCAAAACAACAACAACAACAACAAAAAACAAATTAATCAAAACAAAGCTCCTAGTTTTGTTTAACAAATGGCAAGGAAATTCCCATTTTCATTAATGCAAACCTCACACAGATGAACATAGATAACATCTGGATAATGCTGTACTTCTGAGCAGAGTAACAGAAATGCTAATATGTTCATTTTCACAAATCATACGAACCACCAAATACCAACATGAACGGTTGTATGTGTGACCAGGGACACTACATTACTGGGATATGCAACTGCTTATCAGCCACAGATAAAATCCTGATTATCTAGGCTGTGCTTTGTCCAAGCTGGCTAATGAGTGGTAAGGTGTAGAAACCAATGCAATTTGTATGCATTTGGCCCAAAAAGTCAATAACCGCAAATAGTTACCAGAAAACGGTCAACGGTTTACAGTGCAGAAACAATGTAATACAGAGCCCCTGGCCTTAACACAATATTTTTGATAAATCAAGCTTCAGTAATGAGACAAAATGTTGAGGCGTAAAACCCTGTACTTTCATTCAGGGAACAGACATTACCCTTTTAATGTACACAAAAGTCAAATATGCATATGGCAGACAAAACTGGAATTTCAACGAGTTGGCCAGACTTGTGCACAATAAGAGTTTTCTATAGTCCACAAAGATTTTACAGGCCTGTCAAGATTTGTGACTAAATTCAAAAGACTCTTGCAACAGATTACTCCAAGGTGGTACCCTCAGGAAGACTGAGTTAAGTCCTCCATTTTTGTATGGTTCCGTGTGTTGAGTGGTTTTCGGTAGGGGGATTTGAGGAAATCAGTATTTTGGGGAAAGTGGGATGTTTTGAGTGATTTTTCTTTCAAGGAATCTTTTGTTTTATCTATATTCATGCTTGTGCAAAACAAACCGTCTTTTTAAACAAGGCTTAATTATGAATTTCAGACTAACAACACAAACAGATTTTCTACAACTAAACAGATGAAGAGAGGTAGTATTTGTTCAGGCCTTGACTGCGGTTCAATGGTTAATGCTCTAGACTTGTAACCCGGCGACCCAAGTTCAAATCCAGGTCGTGGCAGGCCATATCTTTCTATGAAAATTTGACAAAAGAGAAGCTGTCGGCCTCTTGTGAACGGGTAAGTTAGTACTGGTTAATATAGAGTCCAGGAAAATTGGTATGGTGAACCAGCTACTGTATATAACTGAAAAATTGTTGGAAAAAACGGTGTGTGCATGTTACACAGAAGATCAAAAATCATACAATTCTTTCAGCGATAAATTCATAAAATCTTTCTGCATACATAGCAGGTGGCACAGTTGAATGATTACCACAACACGTTTTTAAGTCTTTGCACACTTTAGCAACATGTTGATGGCATCCAAATTGAGTAAAAAAATCAATTACTCCAACATAATAACGGAATTTTTCACCATCAATTATATGTAAGCTATTCTCACAATTTAACAGCAAGCGTTTATTCTGAAATTGAAGTCCAGTTGATTCAAGATAAGCTTGATCTGATAGCGACCTCAAGAAAGTCACATTTCTTTTCTTTAAAGGGGACACTGACCCCTTTTTTCGAGATGATTTTTTCAGGGATGAATCATGAGTATTTTCTGCATGATTTCTGGGTTGAAGTTCCATAGTATTTGCGTCTGCAATAGTATAAACACAGATTAAACTACAGTGGTTTTGTTTAATACATGAGTGAAAGTTGAAAATTTCCCAAAAAATGGAAATCTTAACCTCAGAGCCATGGAAACAACAAAAACCAGTACGGTCTAGACCTAGGAAAAACGGAGATTCCAGAAATATCGGAAAACTTTTAACCATGTTTATATCCTTGGCAATACATTTCTTGGATTTGCCTAACTCAGTAATTTGATACATAAATTAATATACTTTAAATTTAAGAAAAAAAATGAAGAAATTGAGTCCATTCTGTATGTCATTAATCCTGAAATCAGCTGTAAATATATGTCAATTAATGTCAGTTAATTTTCTAATATAAACCTGTTAAATTTAACCCAACAAGTTGACCAAACTGGGATCCACTTTTTTGAAAATACATTTAGATATAAGGTCATACCTCTGGTTGATATAATACAACAAACATTTTAATCCCTCAATACTTGATTAAGTGATCAATTTAAACTATTGGTCATGATCACTGTATACAATCACAATATTCATCTGATTATGTACTTACTAGTGACCTCATATACGTTTGTTTTTAATACATATACATGTGCCAACACACAGCAAATGCTAACTGTCATGAGTCAAATTAATAAAAGTTGACTGATATTCTTGAAATGAATACAACCATTCTTTCAATAACTGTTGCTAGCAATGTTTATTTAAATTATTGAAATTACCCTCTTTATCTAGCTGAGATTCTGATATTTTCTCTGGTAAACTTTTAGATTCCTCACTTTTATCTTCATCGTCTTCCACTAATGGCTTACGAGAGTTGTCATGTCCAAAAGACCTAGACAAACATATAAATGTTTGTTTAAAAATCATTAAAAGCCTAAAAGATCATGCTGTAAAAATATGATTGATTTATTTTCTTCATGGAAAAAGACTAATCAGCCCAGTAGTCGATACTAATATTAATTCAATATTAACAGAAATTACTGTAAGTAGAAGAGTTTCTAGATTAGGATAATAAAACACAAAATATAAAACACATCCGGAGTCCACTACCTTTTAAATGGTAATGTTATACATTTATTTAAGACACATTTATTTGAGTTTGCCTGAAAATATCATACATCGAATGCAGCTTGCGTCTCTATAAGGAAAAGGGTCTTAAAATACTTGGTGCCTCTATGAGGTTAAGTGTCACCACACACTTTGTGTATCTATGAGGTTAAGTGCCACCACACACTTTGTGTATCTATGAGGTTAAGTGCCACCACACACTTTGTGTATCTATGAGGTTAAGTGTCACCACACACTTTGTGTATCTATGAGGTTAAGTGTCACCACACACTTTGTGTATCTATGAGGTTAAGTGCCACCACACACTTTGTGTATCTATGAGGTTAAGTGCCACCACACACTTTGTGTATCTATGAGGTTAAGTGTCACCACACACTTTGTGTATCTATGAGGTTAAGTGTCACCACACACTTTGTGTATCTATGAGGTTAAGTGTCACCACACACTTTGTGTATCTATGAGGTTAAGTGTCACCACACACTTTGTGTATCTATGAGGTTACGTGTCACCACACACTTTGTGTATCTATGAGGGAAAAGTTGGAATAGTCATGGAGCTACATGAAAAGTTAAGCACACAATTGAATAACTGTACATGTTCATTTACTTACTTTCTCATTCTAAGTACAAGGTTGCCAACAGATTCTTTTTTTTCGAAGGCATGTATAGGGTGCCTCCCTAGCAACAGACTGTAGTCCTGGACCCCGATTGATATCAGAAAATCTACATCAGCTCTCAACTGTGTTAGGAACCATTTTTTCTCATTACCTGAAATAAAACACGAACAAATTAATTCCCAATCATCCACACTGAGTACTCTCCCTTGGGAATAATATGAATTACCTCCCTTGCAAAGTACAAAGGATTCCTAAAATGACACCAATTTTAATACATACTTTAAGCCAGGAACTCTGCATTTCTATTTCAGTGGGTCAAATTTTGCAATATAAAAAAGAAGACTTCTTTGAAGAATTATGAAGATCATATCACACAAAGATAGAAAAAATTCTGCAAATGCAATATAAATCCATCCTTAAAAATTGCTAGATTGTGGTTATGCAACCGACTCATTCAAAAATCCCACTACTGCTTAACTTTGTTGTGCAGGGTATAACAGTTTTAACATTGAATTTATACCTAATTCTAACTTTTCGTCAAGAAAATTCTGATCTTTCAACACTAAAATTGTTTTCTTTCCTGGAGGATTTGGCTGAAAAAAATAAGACATGAATACATACAGTGAAATATATATATAATAGTGTCTAAAAATACAGACAGTATACTAGACATATTCTGCAGGACACTTCATTCATAATCTGTACTGTACTTAAAATCAAATCATAACATTACTCCATACAAGTATACTTTAACCCTTTGCCTCACAATACCGCATTTCTCCACATCTGAAGCAGACGACTTTTGAAAACATTGTGGCAAAAGAACCCATTGCTTGTAATGAATAATGGCTTCTTTTGCCGCAATGTTTTCCACTCTGTCAGGGAGAAATAATCCAATTTTCTTGAATAAAATGAAGTTTTGAATTAGCTTTGAATTCTGGAAGTGTCCAAAATTAGCTTATGAGACAAAGGGTTAATATAAACCACCTTTACCCTGATGACAGTGAACCAGTCTTGGTTGAATTATGACATGGATGTCTTACTTAAATTATGAAAGGTTAAAATAATGGCTAGTACTTTAATTACTTTGAACAGACAAGCTACTAATGATAGCATATACAAAGGAAAGCCAGTATAGTCATTTCAAAGAACACTTACATCCTGATATCTGTTTGCCAAACAACCTTTGATATCAAACCTTTCTTCTAACCTCACAGTTGGATAAAAAATGCTCTGCATGACTAAGAAATATTTCTGTAAATAAAATAAAAGCAATGAAGCTTATAAGCTCAATTTGTAGAAGACAATGTTTGTTAGTTTGAACACTAAGCCTGTATATTTTTCTATATGTTGCTCCTAGGGCCAATTGTGTTTCGTTCATGAGGTGGAAGTTGGCAGTGACTTGTGGAGAACAGGGTTAATATAACGACAGAACCCAGGAAAATTAATGAGATAAACAAATAAATCCAGTGAGAGAAGAAAAAATCACACCCTAATTTTTATCAAACTTAAAAACCTCAATGTCTCCCCCCCCTCAAGTTTTCCTCTTATGAATTATGTTGCACCAACAATCAGGGGAATAGGTGACTTTTCCAGCTTCAACTGCAGAGGAAGTCCCAAGGTCATACACCTGGGTAAAACCACTGACCTTCTGTAAGCCAGCTGTACAGCTTCCATACACGTGAAATTTGTCAGGTAATGGGAGGGATTCAAACTCACAACAGTGAAGGGCTGCTGATAACTAGACAGAGACAAAAACCACTTGACCACAGAGGATCCATCTTCACCTCAAACAAAGGCTTTAAGACAACGTTTACCAGAGTCTGGTTGTGGACATAAAAACAGAGACAACATTTATGGACCATGACTCGAAATCTATCATATACTTTTATTTTGTGATTCATCTTTCATATGGTAGAAATTATAACATGAAATAAAATAGCATAATGCTATAGAATATAGACAAGAAAAGGAATCCACCTTCTCTAAAAATAAAACCCTCTTGAAATCCTCTAACCAAAAACAAATCCAATGCATACGACTGCACAAAAACTGGAGGACAAGACATAGTTCCCAGGAGGGTACTGCCTCATAATGGTCTGTAGAAAAGCTACAGAGAGGTAGCATTGTGATGTTCTTCTACATCCATGTATACAACAAATAAGTTCTGATACAAAGCTGGGAACCAGTTATAATAAAATGATGAGTTTGGTTTCCAGCATTTGTAATGATGACTTAATGATGTTATTGAAATCTAAGATAAAAATATGATATTACATTTTAATAAATAATATCAAATGAACAGATATTTCGGATTTGTAAAATAATTGTGGTGAGAAAATACAGAACTGTGACCATGATCCACTGGTTTGTGAGCTGGACTTATAATCCAGGCTCAAATCCCAGTCGGGGCAAGTCATGTCCTTCTATGAAAATTTGACAAAACTGTCAAATTTCTGCCATATGTGGAGAAGTTTCTGGCTCCTTGTGGAAGGGTAAGATAATACTGGTTAGTATACAGTCCTGGAAGACTGGTTAGATGAACTGGCAGCTGTATATAACTGAAAACCCAGTGAAAAAAAAGAAAATCTGGAATCTAATTCATTCAAGACTAAATTTAATCAATTGAAATGCAAGCAAACATAGGAATCAATAAGTGAGCAATATTGCTATCAGCAATCAGCAATAATACACAATAAAACTCCATCATTAATGAAATAATTATTAAAATGCTAAAACAAAGCCTGCAGGCAAAGATAACTTTATACTGGCTTAGCTATAAAGCAAATAAAATGACTTAACAAATGTATATGCTTCAACTAGTAGTTCATTCACCATTTCCTGAGATCTGATTGGTTGATCAAATATTCTGTGGGTTTTGATTGGCTGACTGGTGTATTTTTGTACTCACTTATCTTTAAAACCATTACCTAATAAATAGGTTCAAATGCAAAGCTAGGAACCAGTTATAATAAAATGATGAGTTTGATTTCCAGCAACTAGTACTGAAAAATGCAATATCTTACCTTCCTAGATCTTGCAGCTTTTATAGAATAGAGTCCGAGAAACTTGACCAATAATGAATGTGGATATGTTTGAAAATGATTCAAATATTCCCTGAAAATATGAGACAGCTCTTTTCTACAAGCAAATCAAATGATAAACCAAAAGCATTACAGTAAAACTTTGATAAATAGACCACCATCAAGGTCTGAAAAATTGGTCATAATAATAAGGTGGTCTCATAATCAAGTTGACTCAACAGCGAAATTATTGAAAGCTGGTCCAAAAATAAGAAGTTGTTGTAACAAGGTGGTTGTAATACTGATTGGTCACACATAAGGTATTACTGTGTAATGCTATGACATCATTGTTTATTCTACACTATGCTGTAAAGCATCTATTAAGCAAGGTCAAGTATACTATTTAAAAGTTTGAAGATTTTTAACCTTTAAACATACACTAATGATAGCTTTTACCATCATTATCTGAGGAAAAATATTCATAAAAAAGCCATAGCCATGTTTAGGGTTATTTGACCAAAGACATAAGGGTAGACATAGTTAAGAAGAAATTTTTTATAAACACGCATATGAGGTACAAATCATTCCCAAACTCTTAGGAGTTTGCCACAAGAAACTTTTAGTTTGGCAACAAAAAATAAAGGTGGCTTGGCAACCATTAACATGACTATATTTTTCTGACCTGTACATGTACTGCTTAAAAAATAGACATCCTGCAAGATCTATAGAAACAAGTATGAAATAAAAAATAGTTCTAGGTCTGATCAAATATGGGATATTTGGTGCACAAATTTATCGTATTGCATACAGATGACCAAATACACTTTCCTGAGTTACAAGCTAGAGGACTTGAATTCAGTGCCAACAAGTGGAGTACTTACCCTAATATAGACAAGAAATATTGTACACAGTGTTCTAGGTCAGTCTTCAGAATAAACCTTTGATTGTTGCTGCAAAGTAAACCATATAATGTTTATAATTTAAAATATTTAAAATTAAGAATACTATTGTCTTAGTTTTTATGATACAAAACACAATTTAGGAAATTAAAAAAAATGGCTAATCAAAATTTGACCTATTCTATTTCTAAACAATATAATTTTCACTTAATTCATTAATTTGCATGCTAATTGAAGCTGTCATATATTATAAGAATGTAGTTACATACTTAAAAAAAAGGTGATCTTTTAATCAATTATTTCACTTTTTCTAAGAAACTTGAATAAAATCAATAAAATTGAGATTTCAAATTTCAGTACTATGCTTAATATGCTGATTTCTCATTGGTCAATTCAAATCTGAGTAGCAACCAATCAGGTGCTTGGAGTGGTCTTCAACACAATTTGTTAAAACATTTACCTGAAATAAAAATCCTGCCCACTTCTAGAGTTACTAATGAACTCTAGATAAGGCAAGTCAAGATTTTTTGGTGAAAGACTGTTAAGAAAATCTTCGTTATCAATGTCTACTGCAGATCTTATACATCCAAACACAGGACTGGCATAACTTGCAAATTCATACCACTGAAAGCAAAAAATTTGAGCACATATAGGTTATAGAAATACATCAGCAAAACATGCAGAAAAGATAGTGCTGAATGAGATGGGTTCCTATGTATATAACATTTTTGAATTAGATTTCACTAAGATTAGACATTTAACCAAACTCTCAACCTACTATTAAAGACATAATTAAACTTCATGATCAATACTTACAGCAACATTAAATAAATGTTTTTAGAAAGTATATTGCAGCTGTCATTAAAGTATCAAGTTGCTTTTATACAGAGAAATTTCAAAGTATTATAACATGTGTTGCTAAGAAACAGTTTCAAAATGTTTAACAATATTTGACAATATAAACAGAAAATTAAAGTGAAAACAGTAATTTGCAATCTTGGATGGGAGTTTATAAATGGTCATATTAGAAATGTTGTCAATTAAAACAGGTAGCTAGATTTTCTCCAAAAGAATTTGACAGGAAGTCTGCATTAAGTGGTATAAAGTTCATAACTTTATACCAGACTTCACACACTGAGGACTGTGTCATGCTACGCTATTGTAATTGTCGCCATTATACACCTCAAGTTTCTGGTGGATAATGCAAATAAAGAATTTCGAAGAAAACTGTTTAGTTTTTAAAAAAAAGAGACATTACGATATAATATTTGATAAAACAAATAGTGATATAATTTCCAAGGGATTTTTTTCTAATAAAGACTTTCAGAGTATTGCTGACTGTAACAATTATGTCTGTAAGGGGAGATCACTGCACAGGAGATTGATTTGTAAACTGGTTCCCTTTCAATGTTGCAATTCATTAAAGGTAAAGACAAAGTCAATGGGAACCAGTTTAATTGGTTTGTTTACATACAAATGGATGCATAATTAGCATTATTTTTCTTTTTTGTCATTCTGTTTTTACATTTTCTACCATTAAAAACCTTATTTGTTTGAAGTAGCACCATTCTGATATGAATACATCAAAGTAACAGAGAAAATGAAAAAAATAGCTTTTGGTTAAAATTCTGACACAAAGTTTGTGACGGCAGAGAACTCTGTGAAATGTAAAGGGAGATCACTTTGTAGGAGACTGGTTTTATTCAAGCATCAATATGTAATCCAAAGAATGAAAAATATCAGCAATGACCAACAAGTAGACAAAATAGCTATTTACATGTAACAGAAATATTTTTCAGTAAGTAGTTGAGTTAGACAGACAATTGTTACATACTGAATCATTAAAAAAGAAGAGTTATTGTAGAAAATAGCACATGATCTTGGTTACACAGTCTGATGATCTGATTGGTCATTCAATGTCCTACATACAGTCAAACCTGTGAACAAAGGCTATCCCTGGGAAAGACAAAATGTGGCCTTTATCAAAAGATGGCCTATATTCAGAGGTCAATTTATTCTAAATAATTGGTGATGGTTTTTCAAAGAATGGCCTTTATTCACAGGGTGGTCTTTATTTGGAGATGGCCTCAAAGACAGGTTTGACAGTTTATGTTTCTATAAGTAGAACACTCAATGACCAATTGGATCAATCAAAATCTGTTACTGAGGGCCTAAGAGAAAAAGTTGGAACATTCCCATAAATATGCAAATCAACAGAAGTGAACTTTTTAAAACGAATTCAGGAAAAAAGGTCACAGAAAGGAATTACTGTTAGGTTAGCATTAGTTAGTTAACTAATCTATTTAATATAATCTTTAAATGTCATAATTTATCAACACATAAAATACTTATTTATACTGAATAAATACAGTTTAACCCTTTACCTCATAATACTGCATTTCCCCTCATCTGAAGCAGACAGCTTTTGAAAACATTGTGGCAAAAGAAGCCATTGCTTGTACTGAGTAATGGCTTCTGTTGCCCACAATGTTTTCCACTCTGTCATAGAGAAATAACCCAATTTTTTCTTAAATAAATTGATGTTGTACATTAGCTTTGAACTTGGAAGAGTCCAAAATATGCTTATGACGTAAAGGGTTAAATGAAATATAGGTTCAGCCATTTAATGTACCTGATAATGTACAGTAAGACACAGTTATAGTGAACTATTGTAATAACTCAAATATAGTGAAGTATATTATATAGTCAAATATATGATATAGTAAAACATCATATATGATGAAATAATTATTTTTCCCTGAATACGCTATTCTGTATTTCAATGTAATAGATACAGAGAAACCTGGATATACATTGTATTGAAGTAAATATTTTGGTCCCTGGGAATTCATTATAACAATATCTTACTGTATCAGAAAAGACTTACATGCCCAGATGGAGTTGTGACTTGAATCTTTATCTTATGATTAAAATCTTCATTGAGTAACTCTTCCTGTAAATATATGAGAAACTTCTGTACTAATGTTAAAATGCATCTAAAATATATATGTGAGGCCTTCATAAACACTTACAACAATGAAACAGTTCAATCTGTGCATAAAGACAACATTTCAGCGATCAGTGATCTTTTTTTGTGATTTTGGGAAAGGCTCTGGGTCCGGTCTGACTGGGAAAAATGCACGGTGTGATGCGAAAATTGGAAACTTCAGGTCATGAATTGGGAGAAAAATGTCTTTATTTTCGAGTGGGAATGGTCCGTTTACCAGACCCAAACAAAGAAGGAAAAAAATCGCAGGCAATGCAAACAAATTTCAGGAACTTGCACAAATTTCTCTTGCATGTAGCTTTTATTCAGAGCTTAATATTAATTGCAAAAGCTGGTCTTTTCAAGCAGGTATGCTTCAACATAGGTGTCATTGTAACATACATCAACATTTTCAACAATCAACACCTACTTTCATGAAGAACATTAACATTTTCATCAATATATATAAACATTTTCATTTCATCTGATTTCAAAGATAAATATGATTTCAAGCATAAAGTTTTTAAATACAAACATTATGGTTGTTAAACAAAGATTCTAAGGTACCATATTTTGTAAATGAATATCAAATTTTTCCTAATAAATGCATGATACATTTTGTGTACAGTTTGCATTTATTTAGGACTCAAAATACAATCATGAAATTATATGGTATTTGAATGACATATGTTCCATGATTAAACTCTTTATACTTTATATACCTTCAAACCTGTGTTTGCAGCCACCCCTGAACAAAGACCACCCTGTAAATAAAGGCCATTCTTGGAAATACCATCTCTGATTATTTAGAACAAACTGACATCTAAATAAAGGCCAACTGTCAATAAAGACCACATTTTGTCTTTCCCAAGGATGGCCTTTGTTCACAGGTTTGACAGTAAATGAAGATGCAGAATGGTATCGATCCCAGATTATCTATCCAATTATTCAAATCTAAATTAGATACATAGATACAACAGTAAAACAGGATTAACAAAGTTTAACAACTTCTAGTGATCTTACGTTTACCCTACATGTATTCGGTATATATATATATCGCCTAAGGTCCGTGTTCTACACAAAACTGCAATGACATATGTTTTGACTTCCGGTAAAAGATGCATAAACAAAAACAGATTAAAGAGATTTAAAGAATCTGAGACTTCAGTGTAGGATTAACCACTATCTTCATTTACATATTCATAAAACATCATCAGACATTAACCTGCAGAAATAGAATAGTCGCTTCCCTTTTTAAAGGGTAGGGAGCAGCTATTAAAGATGGAGCACTAATAATGAAAAGTATGGTAAATTTTTTAATGTCATTTGTAGGATTTTCTCCACATTTCAATTCAAATAGATGGTTTATGTTGTATTAAAAGTTCTAACCTAATCCTTTAAAACAAGAATAAGTATTCTACTACACATTCATAACGTACACATGCATCTTACTGCAATATAAGGGACCCCATCAGAAATAAGGAGCTTTGAGCTCCCTTAATGGGTTATCCCCAGTAACAGGCTATATATTATTTTCTGCTTAACCTTTGAATGATCAGAGGCATTTTTTTAAAGTACCAGTATGTGTGTATTTTGCATCACAATTACAAAATATTGTGTAATAGTTGAAAAGAATTTTGCTTACATAAAATTCAATTCAATAGGTCCTGAGTTAATAATGAGCTGTCAACATATTTTGACATTCAAATTATGTGAAATGTGAGTATGTTGTAAACGATAGCAGCCTGATTATTAAACAAAATATTTGATACTAGACATGATATTACAACAATACAATGATGTTTTATGATGAAAATGTACTGAATCACTAAATATGAAATCTTGAATGCTGTTGTAACATGTACCATATATATTCTTATAAAACACCACTTCGATATTATACAGATTTTTACATCTTGTTCAGTTAATGTAAATCACTCATGAATATGTTGAGCATATGTATAAGACAATGCTAGGATGAATCCCATAAAAAATATTTTCATGCAAAAAAATGCAAATATTCTTTTAGGCAAAGAAAATGAAAAAAATGCACAATTTTTTGTTTGTTTTGTGTTATGTAAACTTTTGAATTATAATGCACTAAAGTATGCTGAAATATTATGAAAATTTGATAAAGAGTTTTGTAGTTAACACAGATACTTGACACAAAACCAAAGTTTAGCTCAATAGGCTTCTAATAGCTAACAAAAATGGAGCTAAATTTGGTTTTGTGTCAAGTACCCGTGTCAGCATAACACCACTAATTTCGTGCAACCTGCAAACACATTATTAAACTTTTCAAAACCTCGAGTTTCTTGTAATTAGTAGAAACACTCATAACATTTATTGTTGATTTCATACTCAGGTAGATGTCGAGACTCCATGAAATCAAGGAATAGTGTGAAACTGTAAGGGTTTTTTTTTACAAACATTTTGGAAGATTTATTTTCCCTAGCTTTCAATATGTTGGAAGAAATCACATACAATGTATGTGACAGGTCCTTAAACCAGAGACCTGTAGACATACAAAGTAATCAAAGTACACATTGTTTTATCGAATCTAAGCCTTAAAGGTACTTTACTGTAGATAACATCAAAATTCATAATAAACAATACTTAAAAAAGTCTCAATCAGGGATTAGTTTTGTTCCAAAATGTTAATTTTGATGATATTTTATGTATAGAAAAATAAAATAACCACCAAATTAAAATTTAATTCAAGTACAATTCTACTTAATGACTAGTGTTATAGATATTGTTCTGCATATATGAATGCATATGAATTCAAGTGAATAAGTGCAAGATTTAAATCCTTGATACACTTTTAATTTCTTTCTATAATAAGGTCTACAAAGCAGTCTAAAATAAATCCTAAATCCGGAGTCTAGTCCTTTTAAATTCGTACTTAAATCATATCACATACCTTTGCATTGCTTTCAGGATGCTCAGTAAAAAGTTGCTGAATCCCAATCTGTATAGCAAGCAACATGTCATGGTGTGGGTGGGACTTATTCACTTCGACCACGCCCCTTCTTCGCAACTTTTTACGTACATAATCCCATCTGCTTCTGACATGCATGAAATTTTCACCTCCATCTGTTTCAGTTTGTGACATATTTAGTCTTTGGAGAATCTAACTATACCAATTATTGGACATCCTGAAAATGAAATGAGAAATGGAAATTAAAACAAGAGGGCCATGATGGCCCAGCATCGCTCACCAGAATAAATGTCAATCAACTTGCTACTAAAAAGGTAATCAAGGTACACTTGTGGGGAAATAATGGGGAACAATAATAAACTTGATAAAGGACCATCAAAGGAAACTACAAAGGAATATTCTTGATGACTGAAGGATGCCACAGACCAAATTTGGTGATGATCCAACGATTGGTTCATGAAAACAAGTCATTTTAAGGTATTTCTATTTTTAGCTCTAGCGGCCCCCTAATCGGGGCCAACCATTTTTATTTCATCAAATAGAATACTATCTAAATATGCTAAAAGGGGCCGACCAAATTTATTTGAGCAAACTTGAGAGAGGACTATCTAAGGATGCTAAAGACCGAGATTGGTGATCATCCATCCACTCGTTCATGAGAAGAAGATGATTAAAGGTTTTTCTATTTTTAGCTCTAGTGGCCCCTAAAAGGGGCCAATCATTTTTATTTGACAAAATCTGATAAAAGTCCATATAAGGATGCTACAGACGAAGTTTGGTGATGATCCATCCATTGGTTCATGAATAGAAGATGATTAAAGTTTTTTCTATTTTTAGCTCTAGTGACCCCTAAAAGTGGTCAACTGGTATAATATGAGCAAATTGCAGTTAGAACGTCAAAAAGGCTTCTGCACAGCAAATTTGAAGTAAATCCGACTGGTAGTTTCTGAGGAGAAGACCATTGTTGACGCCAGACAACGGACGACGGATGCCTGAGCATCCACCAACCCATCCTAACAGCTCACCCTGAACCTTCAGTTCTGGTGAGCTAAAAAATAATAAAAAAAATATACATATATATCCTGTTAATGAAAAAATCTGTACGGTTTCATTACATCTTCAAAAAAACCTTATGTAATGAAACACATGAAAATATTACTTAATTTTAACAAATAATAATAAAAATATTCATAATTCATCATAAAAATAAAAACAAACCACATGCATCACATTTGTATGCATGATTAAATTAATATACAAAACCTGTTTCCTAAACACCAAATTTCATTACCCAAAAGGCTGATTAATATTTAGAAAAAAAAAAGTTTTATGTATAAAGTAATTTATGGCTATTCCTGAACATTCCTTATGCTTTGGTCACTTGATGAAAATCCTTGACCATGCGAACCAAATCACAAACATAGTAAATCCTTTATGTAGACATTACATTCAGCAACATAAATCTAACTCAAAGATCAACAATAAAAGCATTTGCAGACACCTACATACACTATCCACTGAAATGGTATCTGCATGCAGTAACTGATGAAACAGATACAAAGCAATTACTGTTATATCATAGCTTACTGTGGTGTAGACTGGTACCTAGAATCAATAACAATTTACAGCAATACAGACTCTCAGTCCATCAATGAAATATGACAAGGTACATGCACTATTACTATGTACTGAACTAGAAAGCCATAACTGACCTAACACAAAAAAAATAATTTCAAGGTTCTCATCCCTGCCCAGGGCTCGGTAATTTTTTCCAGGCTATTCGTAATGCAGGACAATCAGCTAAGGATTTTAACTAGTTCTACAGCAATTTCGACTCATCTTGAGTCAATTTCTACTCGTAATTACAACTATTTTACAATGATTTTTTTTTTCACTGGGGCTTAACATCGCACCAACAACCAGGGTATTATGGTTACTTTTCCAGCATTAACAGTGGAGGAAGACCCAAGTGGTAAACTGGGTAAAACCATTAAACTTCCATAAGTCAGCTGAATAGCTTTGATACGTTTTTCTTGTCCCATCTGGGCTTTGATCTCTGGCAGTAAGGGGCCAGTGATTACTAGTCCAAAAATCTTCCATTATTGTACTAAAAACATATAAAAAACGATGCAAATATTGATAGTGAACTTTGGTTATTAATTATCAAGAGACTCTTTATACATTTAATTACATGGAAAAGATGGAAACTTGATACATTGTATAAAATCTGGAGATAATAAAGCAATAGTCAAGTCACGTTTATGTCAATATATTACATATCCAAAGGCTAAGGCTAGACATTCAATGGTTGTGTTTCCTGACACTTTTTAAAACTAATCTTTCGCTCTTTGAGGATCATTTCATCCCAATATTTTCATAATAACCTCTCCAAAGGAACACCCTTTCGGAGATGCAATATTATGTTGTTGTTAAGAGGTTGCCACTCTAGAGAGGTTAAATCAATAGTTAAATCGTACAGTGGGGAAAAAGCATGCTGTTGTTGAACGGAGGATGTTGCTCAAAAGAGGGCCGCTCTAGAGAGGTTGCACAGTACCACAATTGGTTGTAATCTTTTTTATTTTGCTGTTAGAAACTTTACGGTCAGCATCAAAAAAAGGGTCATCCAGATAACTGGAAATACAACTATATTTTTTCTGGCCTAATGAAAATAATTTTATGCAGAAATAATAATATTAACACAGTAATTACCCGAGGCTTTAATGATTATTTTGATGGCCATATATTCCATCAGAAGAACAAACTTTCTTTCCAAGGTTATCCTTAAAAAATGCTGGTCTGCGATTACACTTTTAAATTTTAACAGTGGGTAGTTCGGTAAGCATTTTTTGATTTGTGAACATTTTGTGCTTGTACTAAAAACTTTAAGACAGACTAAAGAACAGAAAAAATGTTTGGTGAGATTTTTGCGTGAGCATCTCCCATTAGTTACATTTGACTGATTTTTTGTCAATTCATTGTTTGAAATATCTTATATTTTTGCCATTTATGGGTCCCCATTTGCCTAGTTACGCATGTATTTTTTTACCTTTTTATCAAATTCCTTCCTAGAGAAGGAAGCTGAATGTTTGAGTACAAACATCCAGGTACATTAATCAGAAAATTGTGTAACGCATTAGCATATTTATTGGTCATGATGATTAGATCCTTGTATGTTTACTTTTCACCCCAAAACAAATGCTTAATTCATACGAACATCACTATTTTATTGTTTGTCATTGACTTCCCTTATGTAATGATTATCATATTGAGTTGATTTTTCACAGACACCTCTTAATTGGTGGCCCACACTGAAATCATGTTGTTTTTTATTTTTTCCCTCTTACAACCCAATCTTTTTGCAACAAAATTCTGAGAACCAACAGATAAAAAACAGCAGCCTCAGAATTGTATTTTAAGACCAAATCATGTGTTACATTTTCTTTTACTTGACAGTTTTTCAAATTCCCAATTTAGTAATTTATGATGCAAATTTGCATTTGCGCAAGGGACCTAGTATCTTCAAAACTATTAAAATCAGCTGTTTGCAGTTTTTCGCTTTCTTAAATTCTCTGAAATTGGGAGATGTGTTTATTAGAATATATTTGGCAGTAATTACTAAGTATCAAATAAGGAAAGGCAGTGGTGTCATGTATGCCTCTAATCAAAAATAAATTATTAACAAAAAGCTAGATCCTCCATGAAATTATATATATGATGAAATAAGACATTAATAAACTTGGAAACTGTATGAGCTGATTATTACATGAAATTATACACTATTGTCAGAATTAAGGGCAATTGGTAAAGAAATATCAGATATCTAGGAAGTAGACATTATTCATCAAAACATAATTTTATTTGGTAGCTTAAACAAAAAAGGTTTGTTTCCGGTTAGCACTAAGATTTGGATACAGTAAAAACTTATGAGTCAGCAGGTAAAAGATGGGTCTTTCGGGTAACTGGAAACAAATCTATTTTTTTATGTCTAAGCAAGAGTCATACACTTATTTTATATATATTTTATTATGCAATATTTCAATTCAGGAAAATGGATTTCATTTTGCCCAAACGCTAATTTCACACATTTTAATATTTATAACACTGTTTTTTACTCTAGAACTTGGCTCAGACATTTAGATTTAGAAATTCTAAGGTGACACAATTTTTATAATTTACTGAAGGCAAAATATATTTATGAAATGTGATGAGCACAACAACTTATTGAGAAAGTTTAACAAATTAATATCACACTGACAAGATTTTTTTGGACAACTTCCCACACTGATGACAACTCTGAAATCAGCAGAAATTAAGTGTGGCAGGAATGATGGCAGCGCTCTCTCTACATTTTGAGGGAATGGGGCCAGTGCCCTTTTTCATGAAAGAAAGCTATAAAAACATCTTATGAAGTGGAATTTGGAAATAGGCTGATTAGTGATATGAAATAAAAGTGAATCACAGCCATAGCGTTTTCTTTCTTCTTTAGACAAGTCCTGTAAAAGGACCTGTTCCCAAACGCCAAGACCTGTTCCCAACCATAAATGGACACTTCCCAATTGACAAAAATGTGGCAGCATTTCGGCCAAAAAATCAGCCAACGATGGCCCTTGATGGATACCCAATACTCATAGCACATGCAAATGATGACAACTTGGTTGTTTACTTGGCCATCAGCACAGAATGAAATATCACAAAGCTATTTTAACATAAACGGTGCGTAGAATGTAATTAGTCAACGGAAAATTTGTCATGTGAATGGCTGCAGGCTTTAATTGGGCGTGACAGTGAAAAACAAATCCACGACAACGAGAAAGACGAAATTCTATAAAATTATACTTGCCATAAAGAAATTGGTACAATCCATGAAAGCGCATCAACTTTTTATGCTGTTTTTTTATATGAGATAATTGTTGGTTACATGATTGTTTACAGTCGCAACTTGATGTAAGGATAATATCCGAAGCATGACTAAACTGGTTCCCGCTGACGCTGTCTGTACTAATACATGGAACTGGGACCAGTTTATTTGGATGAAATACTCCCCGTTCCATGTTGCGGTATATTAAAGGTACAGCTAGAGTCATCGAGAACCAGTTTATAAAAGTGTTGTCTTTAAACCGTACTTGCCGTTCCGAGTACGGACATTCGATTGGGTAAACTGGTTTCCGTTACTCTGTGTGTACCTATGGTGTATAGCAAACATGGAATAGGGACCAGTTTATTGGATGGTTAAATGCAAACGAATCCGGACGAACTTTATCTATGATCTACTGTCATTTTCTAGCGCATGAATGTTCCTTTGTGTAAAAATGAACATATCTACTAACCGACAGTTACATTCGTACTAATCTTACCGGACGTTTTACAAATTAGAGATGTCAACGCAAGGCTTCACAGGTATAATGTATTATCATATGTTTTCGCGACGAATTTCGGCGGACGTGAAGTATCAAAGAGAAAGTAGACTATTTTATACATGTATTGTATTACATGTATTGTTATACAGATATGCAAAATCGATTTCCAAAGATCAAAGTACGAAATTATTTTGTCCCTTATGGGTAATTGATTTTTCATAACTGACTCATTAGAAGAGATAAAAAGACAATACTAATAAAATATAATCATAGACCTTCTAAAGACATGTAATACTCTGAACAATTCTTTCTCAATAATTCATAATTATCCATTAGTACTATCTTACTTTGTTGTCTTTTTTGTAATTGAAAGGTTGGCCCTGTTGAACAGAATTTAATTATTCCAATGAGTTCAGGTGTTTATTGGTGTGATTTGGTTGTTTTGGGATCTGAATACTTATTCAGCTCTTCTGCAGGTTGATTTAATCAGGCATGTACCTGCTCTACACAAATATGCAGCTGATTCCACATCATTTTCCCAAAACAATAAAGAATAATAGTGTGTGGTATGAATTATATAGGGATGCTAAAATGGCATTAATAAGAAATTAAAATCAATCAAATTATTGACTGAGCTGAGGTTAAACAAGCCATTTTCAGAACACATCATATTCTTTAATACACTTCAATTTAACCTGGGTACGCATCTGTTTATAATTGCGTGATTTCGAATGGGCCATCCTCTTGGGATGGAAAATTGTCTTCCAGTTACAAACAGTCTACTCAGTTTGACCAGAAGTTGCGTAAATTTATGAAAAATGTTAATGTCACTAAGGCCTAAACAAATATGGGTCGGTAGGTAGGGATTTTTCTCTTTTATGTTTTTTTACATATATCGGCAACACTGTTGTGAAAATGACAATATAACATTTGATTTGGATGCCGTAAAAACTTATGAATCGGCAGGAAAAAGATAGGTTGATCAGGTAAACGGAAATATTTTTAGACCTTATTTGACTTGATGCTCACAGATAAATGATAACATATTAATTAACATGACATTCGCAACCTTGATCTAATAGTAACTTTAATGCTTTTAAAATTTAGGAGTTGAAGATAACGCAAATGATGAACATGCCAATGGTAAAGAGGAGGTGGATGTACAGGATTTGTTTGTTGAAAATGAGGAACATCTTGGCGGCCCTTTGTTTGATCCACCTTTGTATATACAGAGATACTACGTTGTTGAAAATCTATTGGAGAAATTTAGTGTGAAACATGTAAGAGTGTTTCAAGTTTTAGCTTACTAATAAATTTATAATTTTAATTGTAGTTTGAATGTTCTATATTTTTGCATTTCTGTACCAACAACTTCTACGTAGAAGTGTTTAAAAATTTGCAAAGAGTTTATTTGAATCATTTACATCAGATATATTATTGTAATATCCGTGACATAATCATGCAACATCGCAGTAATTTAGTTTATAACATCACCTTAAATCTGTTTGGCTTAAAGAATTATTCAGACATACAATGGTTTTAAATGTGCTAGCTTGTTTTGTGATAATTCATTATTTTGTTATTCTGATATCAATCTGTATTTTTTCTCTGGAGTTTTACATCACACCAACAACCAGGTTCAGTTAGTGATTTTTACTGGCTGTAGTGGTGGAGGAAGCTAGCTAGACCCCAGATGTACACCTGGTTAGAACCATCAAACTACTGTATGCCAGCTGGACATCTTCTTCACATGTGATTGTTTTCTGGTGGTGGGGTTTAAACTGAAAACAGTGAAGGGCTAGCGATAATTACTCAGAGACCATAGCTTCTCAACCACAGCTTATATAGAATTTTGAAAAACATACAAGTAAATTGACCTCATGACTTTAGTTTATGAATGATTTTTGTGCATGTTTAAAATTCTGTTTGTCCACTTGTTTTTCAGATAGTTGACTTTGGCAGTGCGGAATGTAAAATAGCCAGATTCTTAGTCCAACTTCCCACAGTGGAACACCTTGACCTAGTTGATCTTAATGGCAATCTATTACGGAGTAAATTACCCGCAATACGACCTTTGACCTGTGACTATATTGACAGGAGAGACAAACCTCTTCATGTCAGAATGTTGCAGGGCAGTGTGACTGATTTAGATGTGAAGATTTTAGGCTGTGATGCTGTAAGCATGGTAGAGATGTATGTATACTTCCGATGTTCAGTTTGTATAATGCTAGTTTTTATGCTTGTTTGAAAGAAATAGGTATTGAAAACGATGCACTTGGCCAGGATGTTGGAAAAAGACACAAGTGTTAGGTTTACTGTAATGTTTACTAGGTATTTGGAAATTTCAGACACAATCCTTTGTTTTTTATTGTGTTTATTTTTTTCGTGTTGCTCTTGATATTTTATTAACTTATTTTTGTATTTTCTTGCTTTAATATACTGTGATGTTTTAAGTTGCAATGAACAATACAGTCTAAACCTGTAAACAAGGGTTCCAAAGAGTGGACACAAATTTGCTTTATACACAGTTGATAGTGTGACCTAAGTATTGATAAATGTGTGAAGGGTGGCTCTTAACTTGTTAACTTTGTATGAGTCAAGAAAAAAGTCATATTGAAGGTTACATGACCAAAAAAAAACTAGGGTGGTTAGGTTGCAAACTTTATTTATATATTTTGTTTCTAAACATACCTTTCATACTTTGTATTATTCTGTTTGTAACTTCAGGGTTGATGCAAAAATTTAGGGTTGGTCGAGTAACTGTAAACTCAACTATCTTTTTCTGGCTTGTTGTGTATGACATTGGTTGCAGGTGACTCACTGTATACATAAACATGTTAAGTGATCCAAGCATTTATTGGTCATAAAACTGTCTCATAAAATGTAGTGTTTAATATGTAAATGTGATTGTATAATTTTTATTACAGAATTGAGCATTTGAACCCAGATATTCTAAAAGGTGCAGTGGATATGGTGTTTAGGCAATTACAGCCGAGCGTTGTCGTGGTAACAACTCCAAATTCAGAATTCAATCAGTTATTTCCAAATTTTACTGGAATGAGACATTGGGATCATAAGTTTGAATGGACTCGAAAAGAAATGCAAATGTGGTTGGTATTGCAGTGATATTTATTTCTAGTATCTGTTTCAAATTTCCACTCTGATAGCTGAACTCGACACAAATCCACTTGTTTTAAGAATTTAAATACTAGATTTTAATACCTGCCTGCTTAGTGCAATAAACATTTTTCTATGGATCGTGGGTTTAAAGTTTAAAATCTTGGTGTGGCATATGTTCTCAGTGACAATTTTGGAGGAAACTTTATGTCATAGGATTAGTTCTACTTTGATAATCACTCATGTTGTGAAGTTGGCTGTTATTTGCAAAGTACAGATAAGTACTTGTACATAATTCAGGGCAACTGCTTATTGTTACCGCATTTTTTATATGACATATTGTCACTGGGGGTTTGACGCCATTTTTCATCAATTTTTCTGTTATATACTACGACCGGTTCACCTAACCTGTTTTCCTGGACTGTATACTAACCAATACTAACTTACACTTCCACAAGGAGCCAGCAACTTCTCCACATATGGAGGAAAATCAACATTTTTGTCAAATTTTCATAGAAGGGTATGACCTGCTGTGACTAACCACTGGACCGCCGCCACAGCCTTGTTACTGCCTGCAGTCGTAACATTAAAATACAGTTGAAAACGTGTAAATTTTTTAGATTTATTTCTGTTATTGTTGTTAAATTCTTTTTTACTGTTTTTTTTTCAACTTTGGCTTAATGATCTTAAAGGCAGTCTATTGGTTAATACATGTATACTGATTTCAGAATTAAAATACAATAGAATTATTCTACCTCTCTCTTTAATATATAACTTCATTGGGATAACAGAAAGAGTTCTTTAGTTGAGGTAGTCTTCATTCAGTGACTAAAATAGAAAACAAATTCAGACACTAGAAATAAACCTACCTGTTTTAGAAAAAAACTATTGGTTGTTACAGACAGTTGGTCTCTGTGCAGGTGTGGTGTTTAATACTATTCCAACCATAATTGTCATTATGTTTACTCAGGTGTGAAGAGATTTGTCAATGCTATCCATACACGGTGGAATATGGAGGAATAGGTGATCCGCCTACAGATTGCAGACACTTGGGTCATTGTTCGCAGTATGCTGTTTTCATCCGAGATGAAACAGTACCAAAGATAGACTTCTCTATGAAAGCTTTAGATAACTATGTGATAGTAAGTATTTTTTTGATATTATTTTACCCCACCCACCAAATGAAACCTGTCTGTTTGTCAAGCCATCTGTTTGTCTGGCACCTGTCAAATCACAATCTTGAATCCTATTTATTTGGTTACAAAGGGGAGTATGTTTTGAAGGTTATGTAGAATGTTTTAATATGTAAGTGTGGATGTTGTATCATTCCCACATTCATTGAGATCAAAAAGGTATATAGTTTACTGTGGTTGCATTTAAATTTAATGGTACCAAATTTCAAATTTCATGGGTAGTGGATTTTTAAATTTCGGATAGATGTATTTTTGGATACATTCATATTTTTACGAACATCTTAAATCATAGGCACTTGAATTAAGCTTAAGCTCACCCATGAAATCCACAAAATTTAAATGTTCCATTAAAGTTTTGGATTCCACGGTACTGTTCTCAGCTTGTTTGTCCATCTGTCCATATGCCTGCCTGTCTGCCTGTCTGCCTGCCTGCCACTGTTATGTGAATGCAAACTCTTCTGAGTGGATTTTGTCCAAACTTTTGCGAATATTTGACGTAATTTGTAGATGTGCATAATGGCAGGAATATTTTACTGTAAGCTAGTATTTCGCTAATTTTTGGTACCTTGTGCAGTATATGCAAATAGATTGTATACATTTGTGTGAGTGATTTGTTAATCAGCATCTGGTAACAATTCTAGTCTAAATAAGGTTAAATTATCAGCTTGATGACCCAGTGAAAGAGCATGTGAATCATATTTTGTAGGTTAAATACCTTAACATACCATGTAAGTGATACATATACAGTAAAACATGGTTACAGTGAACTCAGGTATAGTGAAGTATCGGACACAAATTTTCAATGTTATGTGAAACACTGTGATCATAAAGTAATTTTTGGTTCACCAGGAATTCACTTTGACTATGTTCCGCTGCATTTTCCTTATAGAAATTAATTGGCTATAAGACCAGTGCTTATAAATGCTGGTAGCTATGAATAGCTGTGCTTTTATCATTACTAACGTCAAATACATGTACATGAAAACCCTCTTAACCAGTACTTCTATAAACCAGTTTCCCCTCTAAATCGGCCAAATGTTCTGGTCCCAACTTCATTACTATAAATACAAAAATCCCCTCTAAACTGGCATCCCCTATAATTTCTAAACCACCTAAGTGACCTGGTCTTGGGCTCAGCCATTTTGAGGGATTCCACTGTACATAACTTCAAAATTCTGCTGTTTCAGATTTCAGAGTCGTTTTATCCTTATAAGGAGAAGATTTTATCTGATGAGGAAATCATTCTTGCAGAGATTAAGTATCAAATCAGACAATATCAAAGTCCTGGTTCCAGTTTTCAGTTTTGTGATGTTTGGAAGCAGGATTTAAGTCGAAGTACAGGGAACCGATCACTTGGACAATTTCCTGGAAGTTACAGTCCGGTTTGCAGCAATTTCAAAAACTATGTATATGAATCAGATGTTGATTCAGGGATACAGTCTGTTTTTCATCCAGAGCAGAACCAGTCTGTGTCATGTGATAAGTTGCACTATTGTGTAAATTGCTCAAGAATCAGAATGGAGAAAATGTCTCAACAATTTATTCCAATCAAATTTTTAATGAATAGAACTATCAGGATGAAGATGGATGTTGAACAGTTACAGTAAGTTTAATTTTACGTAATAATTCCTTCATTATATTCATATTTTGCAGTAAGTCTATTACATGGACATATAGAAAGATAGGAGGGCAGGGCCCTTGTTTGCTGATATTCTGGATCAAAATTCAGCCCAATTCCTCTTCCTGATATTTTGTTTTCCTTAGAAATTTTTCTTCCTTAGAAGTTCGCATGTTTTACTTATCCACGACTCAAGGAAATACTCTACATGTCGTTCAACACGACATCAGCTTTCTCTATTGGTTAAATTGTAACATTGGCCTCTGTAGTCAAGTGGTTGTGCTGTCTGATTAGTAATTACTAGTCCCTCATCACTGTGAGTTTGAACCCCACCTTAGCAAAGAAAAAACTCACGTGTGAAGAAGCTGATCAGCTGGCTAAAAGAAGGTCAGTGGTTCTACCAAGATGCACCCCTGGGGTTTTCTGTCACTGTTAGAGCTGGACGTTGCCTTTTGATCTTGGCTGCAGGTGGGTGGTTGACCATTCTAAAAACATATTCTGTATCTGTTTACTGAAATTTTGCGTATTTCAGGATTTTCCTGCGCAAACATGGATATCGTCTTTCTGCTGATTGTTTCTACATCGTCGTAGATTTAAATAATGGTGATACTGATGATCAAGATGAAATCTCCGATGATTTGTATGACGATGAAGATGAAGCAGTTAACGAATACTTGAAAAGTCTACAAAACAGTGATAATATTAATGACATCCAATCCAACATCAGTCTCAAAGATGCATTTGGAAATGAGCAATGGGACTAAGATATTTAGACTTGAGTTTGATGTTTTAGAAATTTTTTTAGGATCTTTTTAGGGGGGATTTTTTTGAAGAATTTTTTTAGAGGAATATTTTAGGAGGGACTTAAGGAGGATTATTATGAGGTGGTCTTATTATTATTGGTTTTAATTCTATATTAGGTTTAACTGTACTTCAGTTTTTGTTTTTGCTTTCATAGGATGAAATGTTAACATGGAGTCAATTCATATAATTTCATTGCTTTTGTGCACTATTTTAGGCCATCCTTAAGAAAATAGGTTTGCAATTACATGACTCAAACTTTTAGGTTAGCAGTTAGATAAATAGGCATTTTTTGTAAACTTTTTTTGCTTGATATGAAAGCAAAACAACTGGACTGAAAAAATAATTTTGTCAAAACTTCTTCATAGGTTTTGTCAAAAACGTATTTAGTGGGTGGGGGGGGGATTTTTGAAAGTAAAACTGCAAACTAGTTTTTTAAGGATGGGCTTGTGGATAATTTTATTTTGTTTTTTTGTATTAACTACTGCAGATTGGAGATTTTGTCTAGTCATGTAACATGTTTGATTTATTCTAACAATGTTGTGCTCTTAATATTTTTTTATGTTGTACTCTTAATATTTTTTTATGTTGTACTCTATATTGTACAATATAGTACTTATTGTACAATAACTATAATATTTTTATACATTAAAGGTTTTTTATTTGTTAAGATATTGTAAAAGAATGTTATGCTTGTTTTTTTATCATATATGCAGTCATGGAGGGAAGAAATACAGCTTACATGCTCAGCTTGCCTCTGTATAATGGGTTTATTAAAGTTCATACTGTTTGAAAAATTATCACAAATAAAAAGCATTATAGCAAGTTTATAAGCTTAAGTAAGCAAGATAAGGCTCTAAAACTAAGTTTAAATGACTGAAAAAAGCCGATTTGTGACATGGTATCTGAAAAATGTCAGGAGAGTTGCTTCCTTTGATTTGTGACATCACAGTTGACGGAGCGTGTATAGTGTGCAATAAAGAAAAATTGGATGTCATTTCTTAGACATATCTTAACTATAGTATCAATTAATAACATATGCTAATAAAATATTCAGCTTGCTAAAAGCTGAAGAACAGTAGCTAGGACTTCAGGCCAAGAAAAAGTCCTATTTCCAGTTATTTGGACAAAAAATGGGGTAATTTTCTATTTTTATCTAAATATATCTCTCATAATTTAGAGGTATGATTCGTCCCTAAGTATTTTCATACTTTTGATTTTGCTGTTAGAAACTTTAGGGACTGCAATGAAAAATAGTCGGCTGACAAAGTATATTTTTTCTGGCCTTGTATCTTTCTACAAAAAGCAAGGAGTAGCATGATTTTCAAATTAAAAATGCTGTCTTAATTTAGGTATGAAACAACACCTTGGTTTATAATCATTTGTCTGTAGTATTTCAGAAAACCTCTGTGGTCAAGTGGTTATGGTCTCTGACTTGAAATTGCTAGCCTCTTACTGCAGTGAGTTTAAATGCCATGCAGGACAAAAAAATTCTCACGTGAGGGAGTTGTCAGTTGGTTAATGGAAAGTTTGTGGTTCTACCCAGGTAATGCCAGGGCTCTTCCTCCACTGTCAATGCTGGAAAGTTGCCATAAGACCCTGACAGTTGGTTTGATGTTAAACCCAACAGAAAAATTTTTGATAGGGTATAAAATCATTTTCTATTTATTTGTTCCTGAGTTTCCTCCCAGTTCAAACCTATTCTTGCGCATTCCAAAAGCAACTCAACTATTTGTTGATGTGATGTTTGACTCAGATACTAGAGACATATGACAATGTTTGCAATGTCTTCAATCGCAATATTACTAAAATTAACAAGAGTTAGAGCAATTCCCAATGCTCTCAATCATTTTTTTAAACTCTAATGACTTTGCTATTGATATAGGTGAAATTTTACCTACTTTGCTATTGATATAGGTGAAATTTTACCTACTTTGCTATTGATATAGGTGAAATTTTACCTAAATCTCAATTCAATATACTGCTAAAAATACCTGATCATCATGCAAAATAACACATTTCGAATTCCACCCCATTCAATGAAAACAGTCATTTCACAACAAAGACAATACATATAAATACAATCATTTTATTAGGACAACTCTCCCAATTAAACCATGTGTAAAAGTCCATGTTTACAAATAAAACAATAATTATTAATTAAAATGCATAAATAAATAGAAAGTATTGATTCCAAATGTCAGAAAGACAATATACATAATTATCAAAAAATATTTAAGAAAGGCAACACCAGAATTCCTTGAAGGGCAGTGCCAACAGGGTAATAATAATAATACGCTAGAAATTAAAACATTTAAAACCATCATAATTAAGTAAGTTTAGAACTGAAAACTTGACCCACAGCTGAATGGCATACACAGAGAGAAATAATAATGTAACTATATAGCTCTCCCCCAAAAAGTCAATTTATAGTCCCAATATAAGAATGCATTTGACTTTTATTAGGTTACAACGAATGGAAGAATACAAAGTCAGTATGCATGAAAAACATTAAGTCTGAGACTGAGGCTTTTAAAAAATCAGGCTATAAAAAAAAATTCTTAACATGTAGTCCAACTAGGCTGAAAGTTTAAGTGAAGATAGTGAATACTGCCCAGCAGATGAAGAAATTGGCTTCCATGAAGTGGAAGAAAATTTTAAAATATGTTAAAATATGAACAATACGCAATTCAGTACTGGATTATAAACATAAAACATGTGAATCTTTCATTTTGTTATTGTCTTATCATTTATTTTATTTGGATTATAAAAGTTTTTTCATGCAGACTGCAGTATTAAGATATTGGTGGTAATTTGAGCTCAATTTATCAATGAACCATGAACAGAAAATAAGTAAAATTCCCCCTAAATGTACATAAACTTCACTGCGTATCCTGCAGTTGTTTCCCACAAAAACATCAGAATAAAACTCCCCACAAATTATGGAAACAATGACAAAGTACATCCAAATCTTGTACAATGAAAATTCAGTTTATGCAAAAATACATGCAAAAGGTAAACATTGAAGTGTGACAAAATAATCACCATGAACCTAGAAAGTTCATGCATTTCATGGACAATAAAATGTTCAGCATGATGCATGAAAAACGAGAGAATTAAATTTTTTGTATCAACTGCATGCATTAAAAAACCATACTATAAAAGTACAGTCTGCACCCATTACAATGACAATGTCAGGATCTGACAAAATTGTTGTTATATCTGAATGTCGTTTTAAACAGAATGAAAATATCCACATCAACTGCCTTAATTGTCCAACTTTTGTCTTTTGTTTACAGCAAAGAGTAAGACAATTTTATTAACTTACAAACTGTCAACAAATCTATCGTATAAACGAAAACAGGTCATTCCATTCATCGTCAATTAACACCTAAAGGCAGTTCGTATAATGTTGATTTAAACACAGATAAAATAGCATAAAAATTGACTGAAAAAGGTGAGTGAAAAATTGTTGTTTCGTAAAAAATGTTGTCATAAAAATGTCAATTTAAAAACTGATTTTTATATAAAATATTTAAGAGCCAAATTGAGACAAAATTACACTGTCTTAAGTCATATATTGATTTGAACAATGTCGCTATCATGAGTTATAATTGCATTAAAATATTTTAAAAGTTGCTACACAAATTGATTTAAAACAGCTGTTCTAACTGAACAGACCTGTAATATTATGCTGTTTAAAAGTGACATATTTAAACAACCCTGTCTAAAGAATGGTTGCTGAATGTTGAATACAGAATTATGAATATAAGGCAAGAATAAAAATAGTCATGTTTATGGTTACTTGATGAAAAATTTAGCGTAGGTAGGTTGAGAATATTTTTGTCCTCAAATTTTTTTTCTAAACATACATTTTGTAACAATATCAGGTGCAATTCATCCCAATATTGTTTTCATACTTTGGATTTTGCCATTAGAAACTTTAGGGTTGGTGCCCAAAACTAGATCAGTAAGGTTACCATAAGCACAAGAATTTTCTGTCTGGCCTCAGGAATGATAAATGAATTTGAGTCAGTGTTAGAGAATGATCTGGTTTTTGTAGCAGCCACTTAGTTCCTTATTTGGTAAAACTATGGAATTTAGAATGATAACTTCTGAAGGTACTTGAACATCAGAGCCTGAAAATAGTAAAACAGTGTGTGCTATTAAATCATATGAGACAAAATCAGGTCGAACCTACATCACTATGGCAACAGCTCCTAGCAAATACAAATCTAAGATGTCTACCTATTGAAGTATCACATAAAACCCAGAAAAAGGTTGAGCAAAAATCTTAGATAAAAGGATTTTCATTGTAGCACAATAATGATGGATTAAAATTGTTACATTACATTGAAGACATGGACGTGCATAATTTATAAAAAAAATTCAATTAATACAATTATGTAATATTATAACATAATATCACAGAGTAATAATATACGAGTATCATTTCTTCCAGACAGCTACTTTTCAAGCAATGCTTTTAGTCTGTGTTCAGCTTTTATGTATTAAATATATCATATCTAAAGCTAGTATGCAACTAATGCACAAATTGTAACTCCCCAACATTTGTCAGATTTACAGCTCCTTTACATTTTCTTTCTTTTTTAAGCGACTTATTGTCACTGGGGTTTAACGCCATTTTTCAACAATTTTCAGTTATATACGGCGACCGGTTCACCTAACCAATTTTCCTGGACTGTAAACTAACCAGTACTAACTTACCCTTCCACAAAGAGCTGGCAACTTCTCAACATGTGGAGGAAAATCGACATTTTTGTCAAATTTTCATAGAAGGGTATGACCTGCTGTGACCAGGATTCAAACCCGGACCTCCAGGTTACAAGTCCAGCGCACTAATCACTTGACCACGGCCATGGCTTCACATTTTCTTAAGTTGGATAATAAAATCTTACTCAACAGTTACTCAACCCAAACTAATTACACTGGATAGGTAAGAAGGAAATTTCTTGGTTGCAGTTGAAATTATATACTTGTACTCAAAATGAAAAGCTGATTAAGAATGAATAGTAATTTTTGTCAAAATAAATTGCTTAGAGAATTTTTGGCCGGCGATTTTTCTAATGGGTCAAATGCGTAACAACAGACCAATACTTTTAAAATAGCTTAAATTCCATGCATTGCCTAGGGATAAAACAATACAAACCTATGACAGTGATTGATGGATTCAGTTTTCCATCACTAGTAAAAGTAGGATTTGCTTCAATTTTAGCAAATGGTTTGTTTGGATTGGGATCATTAGGGGTCCCTTCAATTCGGGTCCAATTCCCTATCTGAGAATTCCATCCAATAATACTATCTAATATACAGCAATGATCCTATAATGAATAAAAATACACATACAGTATGCATAAATATACACACATTACAGTCAAACCTGTGTGTGCAGCCACCTCTGAATAAAAACAAAAACACCCAGTGAAAAAAGGTCATCCTATGAAAACCTTCATTGATTATTTTGAACAAAGTGACATCCAAATAAAGGTCATCTGTCAATAAAGGTGTCATCTTGTCTTTCCCAAAGGTGGCCTTTGTTCACAGGTTTGACTGTACCTTGACAAATATTTTTTCATCAATTCAGTATTCTTACTTCTAGACACAATACAACCTTGATAATAAGATGACTGTGAGGCCAAATAAGCCGGTCTCAACATAGAGGTGGTATAATTATCCAGTTGACATATAGAGGAAACACTGAAAACCAGTCCAAACTAAAATTGGGGGTGTAACCCTTAACTGCACACATATATATCATTTTCACCACAAAAAAGGAACTGAAACAGAGAGGTATTTATTTTATGGTGTAATTATTTAACAGTATATTTTGAGAACAATCCAAAACATACCAAATTGGTTGTTTTTTTATTTCATCTGACAAGTTTTTGCTGGAAGTAAAATATATCTAAAACATCACTCATTGTGAAATATCAACTCAAACACTCGCATACAGTTTATGTCAAGAGAGTAAAAATTTGTAGTGTTTCGACCGTACAGAAACATTCCATGTAAAACAAATACAAATACAACAAATTTATATAGCACAAATATTTATCAGTCTCCAGGGATATTCAATTGAGCTTTACACCACAAAACCTTGAAACTACAAAAGACAATTCTCATAAATACAAAACATATTTACCTGTAACACTGCACCTTCAAGAATTACAGAATCTCGTACTCGAACACCTTCACCGACAACACAGTTCTTACCAATTGTTGCATTAGGACCCAACTGTAGAAATAAATAAAAATTAACAAGATGCCCACAATCTATATCTTCAGTCTGCTAATTACCCACAAGCTATATGTTCAGTCTGCCAATTTAAAGGACCACAACAGAAATAACAATATTGATTTACCCATTTTTGTGTTACCCTTACTATATAATGTTGATTGACATGGCTTTTTTATTTCATACCCATTTTTTCATTGTTGTTTTAATGTACTTGCCATGTTTGTCTGAACATTTTATAGTGAAATAAGTCTATCTATCTTTCTAATTACTCTTACCATTTAACCATGAACATGCACCTTAAGCATGACACACAGTCGAATGATTTGAGGCAAATTTTCTCCAAATCCCTCCACAAATGACACAGTTATGGTTCTGACATAATTACAGTCAAATCTGTGTCTACAGCTACCTCCGAATAAAGGTCATCATGTGAATAAAGGCCATTCTTTGAAAATCAGTTATTGATTATTTAGAACATACTGACCTCCAAATAAAGGCCATATGTCAATAAAGGCCACATTTTGTCTTTCCAAAGGGTGGCCTTTGTTCACAAATTTGACTGTATATGTGTTAAATAGGTGCAATAAATGAGTCAATAAGACTCTATAAACAAAAAAACTTCTATACATTATAGCTTTTGCTGAGCAGTTACTAGTCAGTGCACACATGTATGATGATGGAATGGTAATACCACATATTTGGTATAACAAAGTTGGTTTTCTATGCCTATATGCTTGGCATCTTCACATATCTCTAAAGTTGGAAAAATTGCCAAAACACCCTGGCTGTTGGTGTAATGTTAAACCCAGTGAAAAAAGAATTATAGTTGTTTAATGAAATAGTCATGTTACCTACCACAGCTGTTTCATGTACTTGAGCAGATGGATGTATGAACACGTCTCCTATGATCTTAGGTTTCCCACTCACATTTTTCGCCAGTCTTTCTGGATGTGATTTGTGATATAGATCTAAGTAATGTCTGTTGGCATAAATTGCAGCTCTGAAGTGCAAGAAACATACAGAATATTAGGCCAGTGTCACATACTGAGAAAGTTTATCTGGTAAGGTTTGGGATTAATGGAGGTATAGATGGACAAGTGACAAAATGAGATACCTTATTTCCGATGAATTATTAAGCTTAGCCTAATATAAGTTTGTTGAAAGTGGATTGAAACCAGTCTAAATAAGGTCAGATCAAGAATGCCCAACCAGTCAAAATGTAGTAAAACCCTTGAAAACCGGACCAAAATTCTGATTTTCAGAGAATTCCAGTTTTCAGAGAGTTCGGTTTTCAGGGGCTATACTGTATAAGGAATCCATATACGAATCGGCTAAAAGAGGAACCAGCAAAAAACTCTTAGATCTAATTCTATATATATCTTATACATACATGTATGTGATACATCAATAATTGGCTAAAAGGGGAACCAGTAAAAAAATCTTAAAATGAAGTACAAATCAGCTAAAAGATAGAACCGGTCAAAAAATCTTTAGACTTTGTACAAATAACTATATGTGTGTATGTATGAATGAATGTGTCTGAAAGCAACTTACCCAGCAGACTTAATCTGACTCCAGAATCTAGTTGTCATAAAAACATACAATTTACCAGTGGAGGCCAGGGGAATAAAGATATCTTGCTCCATACGAATGACTTCTTTTGCTGGTGCAGTGTTATAGTCACAACTGAAATGATAACCACAGATTTACAATAAGAAAACAATCCATTTGACATTATGAAAAATACCATCTGTTAATAGTACATTTTAGTTACAACTGGAATGTTTAATACAGTTTTACGAACACAAAACAATTGGTCCTGAAGTATCAATTAAGAAAATACCATCTTAATAGGTTCAAGTTTTCCTTAGAAAAAAGTGCCATTCATATTATTAAATGATGAATAAGAATGTAGCCTAAACAATGGTATTTATTATTAGGGTAGAAATCTGACTTGTTCAAACAAGACTATATTGTGTATTAATGGTGAACCTAGGCGGTCTTGTTTACAAATTAAGTTCAAAATGATAATAGTAGTCTGTTTATATATATCCAGTACAATATTATACGAAAAGTATAAATCATGCATGCAGTCAAATGTAATTTAAATATAAATGAATTATGAAATAATTCACAATATTAAAAATCGATGTAATCAAGCAACAACAGATTAAATATTAAATCAGTTCATATATTTATCTCATCAATGTCTATCTGATGAAGCAGTCATTAACCTTTTCCATCAAATGTATTATTATAAAAAATAGAACGTATTACAAGTATAAATGTGGACAAAACCAAATGTTGTCTAAGGCAGCATCAACTTAAACTGTTCAAGATTGTAGATAGAATAACAAAATGCATGTCAGATATACAAATATGTTTTAAACTCAAAACACAAGCATTCAGAACACCTCAACTGATTGTGTACCTCAATCTAACCTCGGATGTACTTGGTAGCTTGATATGCATCTATGCCTTACATTAGTGACGTGACTGCCGATTTACGGCTAATGAAATTTTACTGCTAAATGATTTAATTCTAAAATGGTGTCTCAACAACAATCTAACGTTTTCAATGCACAATTATCCTTTAAGCAGCAAAATCTTTAGCATTCTACAGTACAAAGTACACAACACACAGCAGTTTATGAATAAAAATAAAAAGTTTCATTCATAGAGGCGGCCATATTTGTCAGTTTTACATCCAGAAAATTGAATGTAGTGTCAATGTTAGCATACAAGATACAGCTGAGATTAGATGTAGTCAGTCGAAGTGTTTTAAATGAAAACACAAGAAAGAATTGTACACATACAGATTTTACAAAGTTCAAATATGGTAAAAAAATAGAAGGAAATCAAAACTGAGTAATTATGTTACACCAAAATTCTGTTTTTAATTATCAATTTAAAAACTGAGAATACTTTCAACAGGATTGCAGCACATTGATATCATCAAAATAATTGATATCATCAAAATAATTGATATCATCAAAATAATTGATATCATCAAAATAAAATTACTCCCCCATAAATTAGTCAAAAACCATACAACACAACACAAAATGCAAAAGCAAAACTGAGTTAAAACATAAACATAAATACATCAATGCACCAAGTATGTCTACATTTACATGGCTGCAAGTTACTGGACTATGGAAACAACTGAACATTAAACAACATATAACAATCATGCATTGATAAGACCAGGATTAACTTTACTAATACTTGGCACTAAAAGTAAAACATGGTTTTCATCATATCCATACTATTAACCCTTTTGCTGCCATAAAGACGGGTAAACCAGTCGGCCCCATTTTCAGCATATTTGCCTACAGAATGGGTATACCCATTATAGTTTACACATACCTGCCGGAGACCCATCAAAAAACATGAAATTTGACTGAGAACAATGAATGGCGTATGGGGACTCCCAGGAAGGGTACATACATCCATCATTTTGGCATATTTGCCAACAGGATGGGAAACCCTGCATAGCACCCCTGACCCCAACAACCCCTGCAATCCTCCAGAAAAATCCCTGGCAAATGTGTGTAAACCATGCAATTAAATCCAGCAAAAGCAAAAGGGCTAATACTGAAATGCAAAGCCTACATACATCATGCCTATACAGTCACACCTTCCAAATCTGAACCCCACTAACCTGAACACAGTATCCTACAGATTCCAAACATTAGTTTAAGTGTATAATGAATCATTCAAAAAATAGACAGATTGTTTGCCATGATATTTAAAAAAACACTCTAATCAGAAACTTTTCGATTTCAAAACCTCTCTAATCCAAAATCTGAGATCAGTTTGTTCTAAATAATTTATAGATGGTTTTCAAAGAATCGCCTTTATTCATAGGGTGGCCTTTATTCAGAGGTAACTGCAGACACAGGTTTGACTGTACATAACAATTGAGCTGCAATACAACAACCAGTTTTAGGCTAGAAGCTTTTCCATTATTTGTTACATAAAATGTAAACTTCGGGGTACAATAAATGTTAGAACTTGTCACAATGTAAATGGGTCAATTAGCATCGGTTACTAACTCAGATAATTAATTCATCAGTCATGCCTTCACAGAGAAAGGAGAAACATGGCATGTAAGCACAGTTGGCTTTTATTCAAAAGTCCATTTGGTCAATCCTATCAAACTTATGAGTAGCCATGGTTACCATGGTAAACATAATTCACAGGTGGCTGTATATATATGTACAAATACATGTTGTTAGTAAATCATAGCACAAGTACATGTATATTAATAGACCAGTTGAATATTATATATACATGTGATTTATGTTGAAATAAAGAGAAGAATGTATCTAGACAGGGAGAATATGTGTATACATGTAGTGTTTAAGAAATATCCTATATCTGACTACTAATTCAGTAGCCCCTCACCGCTGAGAGTTTGAATCTAACGCTAGACCAGAAATTCATAGGTGAAGAAATTGTCCAGACAAGGACACTGGCCCTACCCACATGTAGTCATGGTGTCTTCCACAACAGTAAAAAAGCTGGAAAAGTTTCCATATGACCATAGTGGTGGTTGTTTGCATCTTGACCCCCCCTCCCCTCCAAAAAAATAGATGTATCAAAAGTGGAGGAGGAAATACTCAACTGCAGAACCATCTAGATGTTCAACAGACCCTCTGATTACCTCAGTCTAAGAGAGAAAGATCAGTATAATACATACATCATATTCTCCAATACAAGAGGTTAAAGACAATTAGTCAGGGGCCTCTGTGGACAAGTGGAAATGGACACTGAATAGTAATCACAAACTATTCATCGGTACGAGTTCAAATTCAACCCTGGAGCATAGGTTAAATGACCTTGGTGGCAGTTGTTTGCAACTTAATCCCCCACCCATTCAAAAAGAATAAGCTGAAAGTGTTTGACAGACACATTATTAATTAACACTAAGAGAGATAAATCAGTAAATAGCATGAAGCATATTAACCAGAGGTTAAAGACATTTTGTCACCTTAATTCCAGAAGCATATAACTTCGTTTTTGACAAAATGGAGTTTTGCTATCGTTGGATTCACAAACTTATATACTTGTAGCTCTAACATGAAGAGGCTAAATCGCTGTGCCACAAACGTCTAACTATTCATTTTCTAGTGACCTCACAATCTTTAAACACGATTTTCTTAAAACGAAAAAAATGAAGTTATATGTTTCTGGAATTACGGTCACGATTTAGTCTACACAAAAACAACATAAGAAAATTCAGTGTTTGATAGAACACCAAAACACTGAAAATTAATGTTTTATTTAAGACAACAGAGATGCAGGAGTTTTTAAAACAACAGTTTTTCTTGACAACATGCATCACAAATATGGAAGAAAGAAAACTAAATAATTGATGCATTTAATAACATCTTTTTGTAATTCTTGGTTGCCATAGCAACTTAACACGTGCCAATATTTACCTATTGACTGGCTCATCATAACTGCATGAAACAGTAAATGGTGGAAATTCATTGAATTAACAGGGTTCAATAAATAAAAAACTTTTGTAATACTTGAATAACCAGGCAACCACATTTCAATATGGAAACAAACGAAATAGAAGGGACCTCCATGGTTGAGAGGTTATATTCTCTGACTAGCTCATTAGCTCCTCACTGCTGCAAGTTCGAATCCCACCTGGGACCAAATTTCACATGAAAGGAAGTTGTCCAGCTGGCTTACGGAAGGTTGTTGGTCCTACCCAATTGTAATGACCTTAATTGTTGGTGCAACATTAAATCCCAGTGAAAAAAGCTCAAAAGAACTATGTACAGCTGTATCATCCACGGAAAGGCTTATACTGTAAGAAATGCAGGCTGACAGAACAAAATTAATCTAATGTAGGTCATTTAAATTCATATTTGTTTGTTTTTACTTGACTTATTGTCACTGGGGTTTAACGCTGTTTTTCAACAATTTTTCAGTTATATATGGCGACCGGTTCACGTAACCAGTTTAGTTTCATAATGAAAAAAAAAAATTCTTAGGTGAATAGGATAATCAAATGTGACACTTTGCCTTGACATAGCTATAAGCCTGAAATATATAAACTTATGGTCTTTCAATAAACTTTAAGTCTATAATGAAAAGAAATTTTACAGCGTTTATAACAATAATGAATGTGCACATACAACATTCTATATAATAACCGATTAAATATCGATCAATAAATAGTTGCAATTAAACTGAATGAAACAATGGTTAAATACTATGACAATGATGAATTGTTATATTAAAGTGAGAAATATGAATTTATCAAATGAAATAAAAGTTAAAACAACAATGAAGATGTCGCATGTTTTTATAATATTTCTTTCTAGATACAAATGCTAACGATTCCCCCCATCCGAAAAAGTTTCACCATACTTAAATTTTAGCAAATTACAGATAAGCATGTATAAATGTTTCTTTGATATCTGTCACTAAGAAGTGTCTTGTCCAGTGGACATTTAAGTATATTTGCGACCATGATTTCAACACACTGAAAATACTTTTCGGCACTATTGTCTTTGTATTTGAGTAGCTGACCTCATATTTTACATTACAAAATAACCCCAATAATTGTATATACAAACACAAGTTTAGTACAGCAAATGCTGGTTATTTCTGCCTGAACTATTGGATCAAAAGTGACCCTTGGAAAGTTGAAAACTCTGGCAGCATATTGTCCTGACTAGGGATATGTTCGTTAGTATTCATTGATCATGCATACATAGAAGTAGATATGTACTGATACATCATTCCCCTTAACCATACAGTAATTCATGAAAGTGGAACCATCCCTAAAAAATTATTGGTTTGCAGATACACAATTGACACATTAAAAAATCCATGACCCAAAAATTGTTTTAGTGATTTTGACCCAAACTTGGCTTGTTCTTTATTCCAGCAGTCTGTTTTTAGTACTACCATCACTATAATGTTAACAAAAAAAATCCTATCTACACACTGTTAGCATCACTTAACTGCAAACCAACATTTTTTTAGTACAGCCTTATTCCTAAATATATTAAAATATTGCACCTATGATGAACTTGAAACTAAATCTAGCAAATACTTTATGGAATTAATGACATTCTACACCAATGTATAACAATAATCAACTTTATTAACTTAATTGATTACTAATTAAAAATATATTTTATAGACAGTTGAATGATTTAATTGTAAAAGTATGCAGAATGAAAAAATGTGATTTTCACAAAACATAAAAAAAAACTAAAAAATAAAAACTGATAATTATGATGAATTTAAAAAATCATGAAAAAAAAAAACTGTGAAAGAGAAGATTGGTCGATTAATAATCCATACCCTGATAATAAGGGGCTGCAATGGGAATCTAAATAAGTTAAAGGAGTTGACTATAAGGGACTCAATGCTCCCATTGGTAAAAAAAGCCCATGCCTTATTATATATGACATCTATCATGTATAATACATGCCGTGATAACTGCTGACATTATATCAATATCAATATATTTTAATAGAAGTCTAATATCATTTTTACATATTCAAGCATTATGTAAACCAGCTTGTATTCATACCAAATGAGCCGGATATCTGACTGACCCTATTTTTAAGTGCTGACCCAAAGGTTTCAAACAGCAAAATCCAAAGTGTGAAAATATTTATAGATGCATTGTGCCTCAGAAATACGTAACATATGTTTAGAAAAAAAAGTTTTTGCAACCTACCTACCCTAAAAACTAATTATGATCAAATTAAGAGACTATGACCCCTAAATATGATCAAATTAAGTGACCAAAACCCCTAAAAACTATGTGATTAATGCAAGTGAACTCCTAAAACTATGTATGGTCAATATAAGAGACTTGATCCCAAATGATCACAATGTGTTAGTTATTTTTACAATGTAATCAAATTTCAGAGTCTGTAAATGTAGCATTAAGTAAATGTGAGAGAAGCAGACAACACTAACAAGTAAACTTCACTTACCTCTGACTCAAACTTAACATAATAAATAAACATTGTTCGTGTTACTATACATGATAAATGAAACATAAATAATATCATGATATGATTGTACACAAAATCATGATTCATTAAGCCACATGCCTGATGTCTGGAACAAGTAAAAATTTCCCCAAACAAGAAATATAGCCATTTTTCAAATTAGTATATAATAACTACATGTATCTAAATTTTAAAAATTTATATAACCATTTTTAAAAGGTTAAATCACACCCTTAAAATAAGATGAATGTAATATTTGCACACTAATTCATACCTTCACAATAAATGTAGACAGTTCATACACCAGCTGTATTCTTAAGTTAGAAAAATAAACTATCAGCTATAGTGGCATATTTCTGTACACACTCAGTGAGTTAATTTTTGTGAAAGGTTTTTAAGTTTGTGAAAAAATATTTTATTTTCATGAAAATATTAACAAACAGAATGATCCAGACATGAAATATCTCAGCTTACTCAATTACAGTGACAGAGAAACAAGCACTTTGTAGTAGCATATATCTTTTTTTCTTGTATGACAAATTTCGCAATGTGAATCAAAATCTATTTTTGCAATCTTATTTATGCAATTTTACCATAGTAAATATTTATCTTTATTCATCATAAATTTTCAATACTATGCTTCCTTCATGAATTTTTAGACTTGCTAATATAGCAAAATAAGAAATATACAAATCAAAAAACAATACACAGCATTATAAATAAGTATAATTTATTTGTTTCTGGGTAACTAACCAGTAATTATGTCTGATTCTGAAACTCACATGCCATAACAGAATCGAGACAAAGATTTCAACACGTAACATACCTATCGAAATTAAAGTACTCCACCCCTTGGTTAAGATTCCTCGCAGTCACAGTGCCTTTTTACATAAAGTTTTCAACAAAATTTATTAAGAAATAAGAACATCCTTCAATGAGCTTAAAGTTACATTTTTTTTGTTAGAGGAACAAACACAACCCATCTTTCTCTACAAGTATGACAGAGAGTAACTATGTCAACATCACATTATTAATAAAACTATTTGTTAAATAAAAATGCACAATAGCTAACTATATGGACACTTAAATGAAGATAAATATATAGCTTAAAGAATATATGTAAATTGTCCCCATAAGGGTTAAAATTTTATCAATTTTGAAACCAGACACAGAAAAAATCATTATTTGCATGGCAGGGTCTGAATTTTATGGACTGTATGATCGCACAAACCAATAGTTTTAAACCCCCAAGATAACGTGGAAACCCATCACCTTTTATAAGAAAAATTCAATAATATCCCAAAAAATCAGACTCCAGAAACCTCAATTAATGCCCGCTAAAAATGATAAAAAATGAATGATTCCATAGAGAAATATTACACAATTTTCCCATACAGTCATAAAAGTACTTACTTGTAATTCTGCTCTAAATTCTTCTTGAACTCAACTTCTAATGGAGCAAATATGGTTGGTGAACACAGATAGATGCCACAGTTAATAGTTGTACTGATAAATGTTTCTGGTTTCTCAACATAATGCATCACCTAATTAAATACAAGTCATAGGCATATTTAACTACAAAATGTATTTGTGGGTTAAACAAAAACCAGAGGTCTGTAAACTACAACTAGCCAAAGTATTTTGACTGGTTTCTACCTCAAAACTGACGCTTACTTCATAAACATATAAAGCTATTTTATTGCTTGTAAGTCACATTCCTTATTTACTGATTTCTTGTTGTTTTCATGGACACTACCAAAACGCCCCCCCCACCAAAATCACATTTTTATCTCTTCCTAACAAATTTTTTTGTAACAAAATTCTGAGGAACAAAAGATAAAAAACAGTGGCCTGAATACTTTGGCTCAGAAATACTCCGAACAGTAACAGCTTTTTATCAAAATTAAAAACCGACACATTTGAAACACATGTACATGCACTTAAATGGAGGTCTACATTTGAAATAACAAGAAATTAATTGATCATGAATTAAATTAATAAAAAAAATACAGAAAGAGTAACATTTAAACAGATAATAATTAATAGACAAACAGAAAGACAGACAATGGACACTTAACCACTGTGTAAGCTGAGATCAGAAGAACTGAAAATACAATGATGAAGCATAGAAAATATTTTAAACGCAGCTTTCATTGGAGTTTAAATTCACACCAACAACCAGGCTCATTTGGTGATTTTTCAGCTTCAACAGTGGAGGAAGATCCTATGCTTGTACCCAGGTAGAACATTGACTTTCTGTAAGTAAGGACAGCTTAAGGACAAGTTAAATTTGGTCCTGGGTGGGATTCAAACTCACATCAATGAGGGGATAGTGATTACAAATAAGAGGCCATAGCAACTCAACCACGGAGACCTCTAGTTTAATGTAAGTTCCATGCACACATGAAAAAGAATAGCCTTTGGTTTCATCCCAAACATTTCGTCCTAAAAATTACTCAGATACAGTGGCCCAAAAAGGAAAATAGATAAACCATTCATGCTGAATGTTGTCAGATGTAAGGAAACTCTGTTAATTTAAAGTTTGCAGATGTGAAGAAATATCGTTAGCTCAAAAAAAAGAAAACAAATACCACATTGTTCCTTATTAGCTTTGGTCCACTAATCAATCTCCCAAGGGTGTTTTACAAGTACATGTACAACTGTTATCTTAGGAAAAGTCTGAATCAAAAATGGTACATAAAATCTCAAATAAAATATAGAACAAGCATTATGGTCAAATTAATGTTAAAGAGATCTTTTAAAACATTTAATTTCAAAATTTTTGACATTTGGTGTGTGAAAAATAAATTGTGACGATATCAAAAAGTAATTATAATATTTTGTTTGTACATTAATTGAATATTAAAACACCCCAGGGGCACAAATAAGGAACAATAAGGTATTAAACAACCCAAGAATAGATAATATAGACAAATAGACAATGTAGATAGTTTATTTATTACCACATGAGATTTATGCACCACTGTCACATCTACCGTATTATTTTTCTGTATTTATATGTAACCCTCATATCACATGTATATGTGCTGAGTGAATAAACTATATATATATAACACTTCACATTCATTACAGGTAGAGACCTATTTTTTTCAAATGTTTCAATGTTTAGGCTTAAAAATAACTGTACAGAACGAGTGAGCTAATCTCAAAGTTCATCAAAATAAAACTACATACATGTATTATATACATGAGCCCAATGGTATAAACATTAGTTAAATTTAATCACTGAGTAAACTTTGAGGCTAGGTTTAGAAATTAGCCGAAAGGTAATCAGAAACAAGACCAATTTCAGACTTAGATAGAAATAATTTATTTAATTTTTATATGTGTCATTTTACCGAACTTTAGCTTAAAACTTGACCAAACATCAAATTTAACCCCGGCTGTTGTTTTAAGTTAACTTTAAGTTGCTTCATACAATCAGGTGCTTGTTGTAAAACTGGTGTTTCTTTTTACAATATATTTTGAAACATTTCGTAAAGTATAAGCTCATAAGTATAAGTTCATGCATATTTTTTTTATTAAATTTTTATTGAGTTCACCAACAATTCAGACAATGAACCTTAAAAGCATAAATTCATAGACTGAAGATTTGAAACAAACCTAACATTGAACTACATTTATACTAAGCAATACATTTGAAATCAAATATCAAATCATTTGTTTTTGAGTATATTTACAAACCTATACAGAAAATAACCCAAAAGGCAAGTCATTAGACCTTAATAAGGCTAGAAGAAATAGTCATGTTTACAGTTACATGTTCAAATAAGGATAGGTAGGTTGCAAACCTTTCCTATTTTTTTCAAATATACTTATCGTACAATACATACCCAAATATTTCAAATATTTTCGTACTTCAGATTTTGGAAATCTTTGTAGTTCAAAACGTTAATGTTGGCAAAAAAATAGGACACATTGGGTAACTGTAAACATGAAATATTTTTTCTGGCCTAATGTTACAAGTTCAGATCAACTCATAAGCCTTTACATCAACCCACAATGGTAAACCTAAATAGGTAACCTATACATGTACCTGACCAAAGCATATTGACTATAAACATGAAATAAAAGCATAATACAGGTAAAACATTCCATCATTTTCTTTTTTGATACTAATGTTTTTATATAAACAAAAAATAATTAAAACAGATTTTTGATTTTTATTTTTCAGGAAAAAACAGCCTATCCATAATCAGTCAGTGTCAAGATGGGTATACCTTCAGATGACTCAAAAAACATAAACACCATCAAAATACTGACAAAAATCAAATTGAGTCAATCACCATTATAAAAGCCATTTTATGATGACCAGTCATTCTTTATCAGATATTTACTGGTATATTAAGCCATATAAACCTCAGAAACACAGTCAATTGTACGTACAGACCATACTTCATGTCTTCCCGAGATGTTTTTTTGTTCACAGGTGTGACTGTACAAATATTTTAAGATGGCAACAAAATTTCTGTCTTAATAATGAGTTTAAACTCATACTTTGTTGCCTGCTGTATGGAAAATAATGTTTTCATTGAATTTCTTAAAGAACTAGAAAAGAACTTTCATGATATATATATGTTAGCGTAACATGTACGTACCTCGTGAGTATTTTTATTCTCAACAATACATCCATATGTTAATGACTGTTGCCTAGTAGCCTGTAAGTATACATACATGTATCTTATAAATTATAATTAGTCTATATATAGAAAAAATTATCTCTAATAGGTTAAAAACATACAATAAACTCATCAATAATTCAAATGTTGTACAATTAAATTCACTTGAATCACAATCTTAAATTCCTTGTAAAATTCATGTTTTGAAGACAAATATATTTATATGAATAAATCGAAAATATTTCTATTTACTGAGCTGTCAACTCAGTTGCACTGAACCAAAACTATAATATCTTCACAATATCTAAAGTATGGGATAATCTAAGATTCAGCATCTTTTAACTATTTAGGTAAAATTTACCTTCCACTAATTAAAAACATGTGAATAAATATTTGATAATATCTAAATCATTTAATGACACATAAAAATTCAAGTAAGAAATTCAATTTCAGCAGTTGATTTGAGGTTATCAACTAAGTTTTATGTTTTGATTAAATCATAATTTACAATCAGCAAGTCAAACTATGAATTGATATACTACCTCAGTACCAAGTATAGTACAGAATGATCCTGTTGGCTTGCTGACATGAAATTTGAGCATATCATTCAATGGGAAGTCACCACACACATCAGCATTCATCACAAAGAAGTAGTCAGGATTTCCAGCTAATATTTGATCTCTAAAGTGATAGATACCACCAGCTGTTCCAAGGGCAGTGTACTCTTGTAGATATCTGATGAAAACAAAGCTGATGTATGAGTATAGGAAAAGAGCATTTTGCAATTAATACACATTTGGAGTAACTGAAATGGGGAAGTAAAATTTTATAAGAGAAAAATCCAAATCTTTTGTGTCTTTCTATTCTATATATGCCGGACTCAGTCTGCATGATTTTGAAACCAATTTCTTGTCAAATGCAAGAACATAATTATATGGATTGATTACTGGTAGAAGCAAAAATGATGTTGATAAATGTCATGATAACAAATTGACATATCATTTATATTCTTGCTAAGATGTAAAAGAATATATAGTAGCAAGAACGTAATCACACTGAGAAAATAAAATGGCATTAATTTGTATGAAGAAACTATTGTTTTTTTTTCATTCAGTTCTTTAAGATATTGGAGGATTATCTTGCATTCTCTTTCATCTGTTAATTATATACCTGATCTGAATTTTGAACTGTTGCTGGGCTTGTGTAATGAATCGATTCAATGCATCATTTGGTTGATAAAATCCAATCAGAATCACTTCTTTCATGCCCTCAACCTATAGACATAAAGCATTTTAAAATATATATAGTACCATAAATAGTAAATTCACATATATGACTTACAAATACAAAATCAGGGTTTTCACCAGACATCAAAAGTTTGGGGTAAAAAATAACCCCTAGCTGATGATAATGTTAAGAGTCAACAACATTTCCTTCAAATTTTATTGTAAATTTGACCTTTTGGTATAAATTTTCAAGTGTCACAAGCTTTATTTTACTAATTACTGATAGAGTCAAAATGCTGTTTAAAGTTCAAGTGAAAGCTCTGTGAAATATACTGTAGAATATGGTTGATTTATTAATTATGAGTAAATAATTTGATTCTTAAGATAAGTACAAACAAATGGTTAAAAGTTACTTAATTACTAAATAAAGCCTGAGTATTTATGAATCAACAGATTAATTTTTACCTGTGCAGCAGCTTCAACATGGTGATGGATAATTGGAAAACCAGCAACAGGGAACAATGGCTTTGGTGTCTCAAGTGAAAGAGGACGAAATCGGGTGCCTGCAAATATATGAAAAACATCTTTGTTTTAAACAGAAATAATACAGTGTGTGACATAAACTTGAAATGTGGTTTCTTTTAAACTGCCATTCTTATATATAAATATCATGAAAAATTTGTGCTTGAACAATCGCTGCTTGCTGAGACAACTGGACAATCGGAATTTACTCCAAACAGAGACATAATATTATACACAGGGGGCTAGCATGTTGAAGGCATGGTGTATAATGGTGTATAAGGCTCGCGTTCGACTAAACGTAATTGACGATTTTTCAAAGGAAAAAGTTGAAATACCTGCTTCATTGTTTCGAATTGAACCAAATGTTTATCGGTTATGTGCAGTATAATGTATTAGCTATCTGTAGACACCAGTTATTAGAAATTTGAGCAATTTCTTGAAAAGTTACGTAGTATTAAACAAACTTGGTACAGAAGCTGTCATTTCGGAAGTTGTAACCCTTGTGTATGCATATATATGATATACATGTTTTTAGTCCATGTGGCCATTTTAGGCCTAATACACCATTATACTCCATCACTTCAACGTGCTAGCCCCCTGTGATATTATATATACGTCCCTGCTCCAAACCAGTGTCTTTTCTTCTGTCGAACAAGAAATTTTGAATGGATATTTAGTTGTTATCTTTGGCTTATAACAAGTAATTTGACATTGATTTTTGTAGTGGATTTTTTAGGTAAAAAATACTCATCCAATCGGATGACCGCAACCGAATTTCTTCTCGTCCGGACATAAATTAACTTGACAATATGAGCAAACGAGATTTTTCGTGCACTGTTCAGCACATATCACATATTTCTACAGCCTTTATCTAATTAACAATTGCAACTCTTGTTTTATTTCAATTAAAACCTCAAGTCTTCATTAAGATGATTTATCCGAATTTGCCAAAGTTGAACCTCAATCAACTTCACCACAAGTGACATACTAGGTACGTGCTATAGAAACGTGTGTTATTATTACCTTTCATTGGCCCGCCAATAAGAATAATCGTTTTCAGCATCATATCAGCAGGTTTCAAGATTCAAACAGCGATATATTTCTAGTTTAGGACAAGTGTTGTCGTGTAAATAAAATCTAGATCATTTAGGCGCTTACTAAAGTATATCAAACGCTTAAAAGAATAAGAAACAACCCAATGCAGTTTTATTACAAAAAAGGAATCTGCTCTTATAGTACAACATTTGCGACCACAGAAAACTGATAAAAACAAAGACATTTGTATTTTGACTAACATGAAAAATTATTAATTGTGTGTCCATCAACCAGCTTAGATTCAAATATAAATATATAATCCTGTTTACTCGAGATAAGAAAATTTATTCGTAATCTGGTTCCCGTTGCTACTATTTGCTTGGTGTGTTGCAGCGTGGGACGGAAAACCAGTTCACTCAGTGGTTAAACTGGTCCCCGTTCCATGTTGCTGTACTCCAGAGTCAGCTGGTACCAGTTTAACCAAAGTACATACGCAGTCAAGGGGGACCACTTTATCTTACGCGAAACTAAACTGGTACCCATTAACTCTGGAACTGCAACATGGAACGGGGACCAGTTTAACGCGAAACATAAACTGGTCCCCGCTCCATGTTGCAGAGCACCAAATAACCAAAGTCAACGTGTGCCAGTTTACACGAATCGCCGATGCTTGCAAGGGAAGTAACTAGGTCAAAACTTTTGACTGTTATCTTACACAGTAATTTCCCTTGAATGGTTATTTTAAACGAGGTTACAAGTATACATGTATTTAGAAAAGTACATTACTCAACAGTTGACATCTACTATATTGTTATTGATAAAATATAGAGTTTGCAATATAATAGAGCGCCGAAATTTCTCTTTTTATAGAAAATTTGGATAATATTTCTGTACGCAAATCAGATAAGCGAACCTATGTGCAGATCAAATATATATGTAGGCTAAATTGAAGAGGTTCCAAAAATATGATACATTCTGAAAGCCGCTAGTTTAACCATCATCTCATTTAAGTTTAGTGATCTGATTGATTTTAATTTCCTTATTAAAGTCATTATACCACTCCTATATAATTTTTACCACTTATTATTATTTTTATTATATTTAATTTTATTTTTTTTGGAAAAAATTATGAGGACTCAGAAATCCAAGTTTATTGATACAACTTACAGAATAATTCCATTGTATCAATGACTCGATATTGCATCAATGTCAATTATTTATAAGGGCCATAGTTCTGTCTCTGTCAACCGGTTTCAATTTATAATAAAGCATCGCTTAGGGACCACTTCAGTACTAAGACCACCTAAAGATAACGGCTGCATATTTTCGGATCCCGGTTTTCAATATTCCCGAATATATTTCAATTTGATAATGAGACAATGTCATTAAAATTTCCGTTATTTTGGTTCGAATGTGGTTTTAGATTCAAAGTTCATTGTGCAATTAGGAACACCTAGCCCTTTTCAGTTACGTGAAAAAAGATTTGGGATAACGGGAATGACCAGGTAGTTACAATTGTCATCCAGCATACATTCGGCATACCCCTGCCGGCTCCGAGTAGTTGAAATAGGGTACGGAATCGGCCGGGATGCTCATTCATTTGACGAGCAATCTAGGGTCACTCTGGCACCAGCGGGCCAAGGGTACGGCCATTTTAGGGAGGTCACGGGTGAAGCCATCGATGAAAAACAGAAGGTCGACTTTAACTCGCATATCCGCTTGAATCACTTTAATATAATTTCCGTTTATCATATTGAGGTCAAATACAGTGACATATTCATCATAGACCCGTTAATTCAAAAATCGTGTCACTCCAGAGCCTCGTGTAGGAAAAATACCCATTGTTCTTGTTTCACATTATTATTGCTGGTAACGTGCAAAGTTTATTCACAAGCGTGTCAGTGTCTACCTATGCCCAAAATATGTACGTATATTACCGTATGACACGATATTCTCCCATTTTATCTTTTGCTTGTTTCTTTTTTAGCTGAAATATCTACAACATATTTGCCAGACGCCCATATGTTCGATTCAGGTTATGCACCATTATTTTTCGCGTAACAGCGTACTCATTCGGAACAACTGGGTCGATTCCGTACCGCAATCTAGTTAGACTAGTACCCGTTGACTTTGGTGCACTGCAACATGGAATGGGGACCAGTTTACAATCTAATTAAACTGGTCCCCGTTCCATGTTGCAGTGCACCAAAGGTCTCTGTACACAAGAGTCAACGGGTACCAGTTAACAATGTAACAAGTATTAGAATTTCCAAAAATGCTTGGAATAGCCGTTCTGCCAAGTAAAAGAGCTAAGAATAGAATATTGAATAAAGATTTCCTAGAGTTAGCAACACATTCTATATATACGACGATATTAAACTGGTTCCCGTTGACTGTTTGTACAGAGACAACGTTCCTTTGGTGCACTGCAACATGAAACCAGATAACGACGATAAACTGCCCCAATAGAGCATATGTAAAACACCTAATTAAAATATCGAAGTATCGCATTCAGAGAAAACAAAGGATTTCACGATGAATTAAACTAGCATTCATATCTTAATATTCATCAGATAAAATCATCCTTTTTGTAGAAATACACTCGTTTCTGAACAATAAAGCAAATGTTTTAGAGTGAAATATTCGAAATATTGTTTACCCCGCATGAGCCTACAAACTGGTTTCTAACTCAAACATTAAAAAGGTATGTCAATTATACAAACATATAACCCGACAAAAACATTGCGGATGATTTTCCCCGTTGGAGACCCTTTTGTGCCTTTTTTGTCCGCCATGTTTTGATCATTCTCCTTTCTGATTGGCTTAGAGCAGGCGGTGTAAGGAAAGAAACGGTCAAATCTGGATAATTGTATATGTCGCCGTCCGTGAACGGCGACAATAACACGTAGTCGGTCGAGGTGTACCGAATGCCATAGTATCATGTAACCTGGTCCCCATTCCATGTTGCAGTGCAGCCAGAGTCAACAGGAACCAGTTTAAGTATCATGCGAATAATTGTACAGACGACTTTATTGCACATCGAGTTCGCCGCCGACCAACTCTCAGTGGATCTGGACGCTGAACGATTCATTCTGTATGGCTTTATTAGATCAGATCAATTAGATAATCTAATTAGTTAATATCTTCAATATTGCTTGACTATAAAATAATCTTGATTAATTATAATCACAATAGAATAATTGTCACGCGACTATGACGTATGGCATTAATATCCCATTAGCTTACTGCCGACAGACTGGAGACACAACTCAGCGGTTTGTCATAAAGTTTATTAGGCACGTCGGTATCAGATAAATACTCTGATGAATTAAGTCATTTATTTCCGCGATTCGTTCCGGATTACTACGTATTGAAGTGTCGCATGAAATCCAGCGAGATGGTCGCTGGAATAAATGAATTCGCTGTAACACGCGGTCACAAAGGATGACTGTTTTAAATTACACGTCATTATTAAACCATCATAAGTCGTTGATAACATATTGCATTAATATACACCATTCATCACTTACATGCTAAGGTTGACAGACACGTGGGATTCAAGGAAACAGCTTGTCACAAAACGCGTTTTAACTGAAACCAAAGTTTTACACTGTGGTTTGACTGTGTCAGTCCCTGGATTTACGCCTCTCTAGTATACTAGGTACAATAGTTGTTGATTGAAATGTACATACTCTTCATTAGATTGCTTTTTCTCGATTTTTAGTGTAAAAATATATTCATTTCAAGGGACTGTCCCCCCATATTCCGTGATAAACGATTAGAGACCTGAAAACACTAACTTGACTCTGCGCATAGAAACTGCTTAGGTTTAAAAGACTAGACACCGGATTGAATATATCTATCAGACGATAGAAAATTATTTAAGACTTTCCTGAGACTTGTGTTATGTGGAAAGATATCTATAGCGACAGCCACGCAGTTTGAATATGTTTGAATACACCTGCACTTTATTGTCATATTTATACAACAAAAACCATCCTTCCTAAATGTTACAAAATCCTTCAAGGTATTACACTTTAATGTCTAAAATTATTGCCTCAAAACGGAGTGCACAGATTTTGAAAACCTATATAATTTTTTTTGATAGAAAATTATTTACCGTGAGATTAAAAAAACACGATGACAATACTTTGAGTTATTGTCCCTATAAATGTTTTATTGAAGTCTGTGGAAACAGCCAATTTTTGAAGATTAGAGAAAAAAGATCAATTTCAATGAAAATCCACGGTAAAAAGACACAAAAACACTGTAGCTATCTAATTAAATGAAGAAAAATATCGATCGCCGTGCATTACCTACAGAAATTTAAGTTTCCCCTTTTCAACAAGGGCAACAAAATTTTCAAAATGTCCTGCAAAATAAATTGAAGTATCTAGGGTAACTATCAAAGAAATAACATTAATTGGGCAATACCATTTTGTAATACATGTGCATATGTACAAACATTTTTCACAGTGAGTAACATTGAGTAGACATTCGAAAAGGTCCAGTATTACAGGTGTAACAAAAGTGGCTTTTTGCAAAGTCTCACAACTATCAATTTTGAGTTATATTGTTTTAATGTCTTTCGTTATTTCCGGCCAATAAACGAGATTGTTTCATAAGGATGCTTGTACAGCAAAGAGAATCCTGCACTGAACATGTTATTCCTTTTTCTGACATCGATATCCGTCTGCGATCGAGGATAATAGCCTACAAGAACGAAGTGACAGTAAACCAATGATCTCTATTTTTCTCACACAATGCATGTAGCTCGAATAATACTATGGTCGCCAAGAAATATCGATATTTTACGCAATCACACAATAGGCAGAATATTATGATGTGTTGATATCGATAATATTTCTCTTCATTTACATGATCAGTCTTTTAAATCGATTGTCAAATTAATTCTATGTCCAGATAATGACCAAATAAAAAATCTTCAGATTTTGAATACCAACATGAATATGACGATTATTCCCTGGCTAGAAAAGCACGACATTTTTAAATATTTAGATACGATATATAAATATCGCTGCCGATACATACGTTTTATTCGTTATTCTACGATAAAACATAGTTGGCTGTTCCATTTTACCCATCCGATTATAACCTGCTTATTACAACGTATAATGGCCAATGACGTCACGAAATCATATTTGATAGTAAGGGGAGTAAAATCTAAAAGCCGACTGAACAAAAATTCTTGTTTCGGGTAAATTAAACACGTATATTATAACTGCCTTTAATGTAAGATATTATGAAATCGTGCTAATTTATTGTACAGAAATTTCCACATGTGGTAACATATACGTACAACAACATGATAGCCAGCTGTTTCACGCGGCAACTGTACTGACATCGCGGCCCGGAAGCCTTCATATAACATATTAATTAATTATGACTGACACGGATATCAGCCTGAATGTAACGTAACATTTTTGGGTTGCATAAGCTTTACATTGAGTGATGCTTTAAGCGACAATGAATTGATTATTATACTCATGATATTTTCATCTTTTCATAAACATCTGCAAGGGAACTTTTTGCCGAGCATATTGCGGTGGGTGTATGTTGTATAATAATTACAATCACACTGTATTACTGAAATAGACTGGTACACATAACAAACCATTCTTACGCGATCTTCAACATTCTTTATACAAACACATTGTATATCAGAATAGAAAACCAGTCCATTCATTATCCTACGATAAAGCATGGTTGGCTCTTCCATTTTACTCATCCGGTAGAAACTTAGCAATCATAATGGTTACTGACGCCACGAATGATTTTATACAAGGGAACAAATGAAAAAGTCGACTGGAATTGAAGCTTTCGTCGTTTTCGGGTAAGAAGATTGTAAATGCTAATTACTTCACTGTAGCGAGATACATTGATCGTCAGGGTCGTATAAAGTTCTGTTCCCATCCGTTCGGTTCCGTTCTGCTTTGCTTTGCTCTCTTGCGACCAGAACTGGTAAGTCTTTTGTTCAGTATAATGAAAACAATTAATTAACTGGAGGGTTAAAAATAATTATTAAGAATAACGCAACGAAATATAATATCAATCTGGATGGATATCGTTTTCCTACGTCGAATACGTGTAATAACATAATCATTCCACCATTAGGAATGATGACGTTCAAAACATTAAGCTGCCAACACCAAATTCCAAGTAATAATAAACTTTTCTGACAGGCGCTGTAATGGTGATCTCATTCGCTTAAATAAATGCAAAAATCTTTTGCTAACGTTTTTCACATTAAACGCCCATGACCCATTGCACGGCAGCAGACATGTCAGTACCTGTCACGTATCATTGCAGACACGCGAGAATAACAACAATCATAACCAACAAGAACACCAGCGTCAACAACAGCAACACAACTGCTTACACTACGTTTACATATTTTCTCACATTTTGCCAATTTTCTCCGCTTTATCTGGCTTTATTCATCATTTTGTAACACAGACATGACATAATATTAGCGAGTCTTTGTTAAAAGGCGCTACACAAAGCGTCTACATCAATTGGAATCTATTGTAATGGTACAAGCGCCTAGGTAACAGTGATTAACAATTAGCACCATTATGAAATTTGTATAAAACCTGCCATGTAGATCATTTATCTGGCTTTTTTAGCTCGATAAAACGGTTTAAAACTTATAAACCGTACTATTAGCTGTAAATATTTATTGGAGGCCGCAAGTTGAGATACTTTCTGTAGTGTGTGAATACGAAAGAGGGTGAGTGAGAAATATACTAGTAGTGTCTGTGAAGCGGTGACATACGCATTCGCGGGGATTTTCCGATAGTGTTACAAGCGGTGTATGTATATATTTCTGTGCTAGGTAAAACTCTTCAACCGGAACCGTGGAGGTTTTAAAAAGTTTGAAAAAGTTGACTACGAGGCTGAAATCCTCCGGAGAAAGGGAACAAGATGATAATAACGGAAATACAACCGAGTGGATAGTATGCTCTCGCAAGAGGATGGGTTCAAGCCCGAGCTCCCCCGTTCACGATCCACCGGAAGAGAAATTTTGGGTGCCACCAGCCGTGGCTGACAGGAAGAGAGCCCAAAGTTTGATACCAACGACACAACAAGACAGCGAGGATGGTAAGATTATCTTATTAATTACTGATAACATGATGTAATATATATAATAGTTCGTAGATTAAATCATGCTTATAGTTCAACCAAACAATTATACATTGTACAAACTATTTTCTTGACATAAATTTTATTAAAAGATTCATCTGATATTTCAGTTCATTGTGATTTTAAAGCTTTGTCATTTATTCTAAATACCGTGATTCCGGAATATTGGTATTTAGCATATTCATGCTATTTTACAAGGAAAATTACGAGATTAAATAACATCGTACTTTAGCCATTCCCATTTTAGAACGAAATTATCTTTAAAAGAAGGTAATGTTCTATATATATTATCACGATAGTAACTGCTTATTTAATTCGTTTATCTCGAATTGCGATTAAGATAAAAGTCTTTCTAATCGTGTACAGAAATAATAGATTCCGATTTCATTCCGTATAAACAATTTGGCATTAGAAACAAACCTATTTGACGACGATTTTCCTCCATATGTGGAGAATCTGCCGGTTCCTGGTGGAAGGGTAAGTTAGTACTGGTCAGTGTGCAATCCAGGAAAACTGGTTAGGTGAACTGGCCGCTGTATATAACTGAAAATTGTTGAAAAAATGGCGTTAAACCCAGTGAACAAAGAAATAAACGTTCGAGGTTGTTACTCTCCGTTCCGACAACTCAAGCAATACTTCAAAATACATTTCTGTTCGATTCCGACTAGCATTTTATTCCACATGTTGTATCAACCCAACAGTCACATACACTGGAAGTTTCATTAACTTTAATCTTTCGTAAGTGTTTTCGCCAATTGTCGTTAGATAAACAATAATATGCTACAGAGATTTTTTCTAACCTATAAAAGTGTAAATCTTTGACTTAAGTGGTTGTACTGTAGAACCTGTCTAATCCGAACTTGCTCGGGCTGACAAAAATGTTCGGATTAGAGAGATTTTCGGAATACAAAAGTTCTGAATTACATAGCATTAAATACATAATAAAAAAATCGGGACCAGCTGACATGTTCTGTTTTGAGAGGATTCCGGATTCCGGGTTCGGATTAGAGAGGTTCGACTGTATTTGTTTATAAATCGAAGAACTAGGGCGATACTCATGCGCTATTTAAATCTTGTATTACTGTAATTTATGTGGCCTACATGATTACCTTTCAGTGGAGTTTGCAAATTTATATCTTTATTCAAATACATTCAAAACTATATACAAACTATAAATTCGCTCAAGCGTAAAAAATAGTACACTTAAGTACCAGTATACTTTTTTTAAATCAGGAAATGTTATCATGATTTCATCAGCAATCATTCAAAACCTATTTCGTGTCAACTCGTGATATTTGCTGATAAGTGGAATGTATATAATTATTACGGGCGTACAGAAAATTTGCCAATAATATCTTAACAAATATTTAAATTATGAACGAAAAAAACCTGAGGGATAGTTTGAAATATTGCATAGTGTTTTTTTCTTTCGGTACCAACCTCTCCCTATGGAGCAATACCTCGCTGTAAGTCCATTCCGATATTTGAACCACTTATTTCAAAGACCCACTATTTTCAGACCATCTTTAAAAAAATCTATCGTATTTCAACTTGACAATGCGACCGATTGTGGTTGTACTTGTGTCATAATATCGTGTCTTTACTGTAACTGGCCTTGCGTGTTGACTAAACAAATAAACAATCATATAATAACCGTTGTTTATAAAGAATTACCATTCGTCTGTTCATTTTTCAATTGCAGCTGCTTAATCAGTTTCAAAGTTGTTTATTTTTCCGTGAACTAAATCGTACTGCCGTCTTATTCTCATACTTTTGTTTACTTCTTTTTCCTTTTGTTTACTTATATTTCCTTCAGGTTACTTGTATTTCCTTTAGCTTATTAATATTTCCTTTTGCTTAATTATATTGACTTTTGTTTTCTTATATATATCCGGTTGTTCACTTACGTAAACAATTTTGTCGAATTATATGTAATTATGATGCTTGCGCAGAACATTGCATGACTGAAACAATTATAAGATACAGCGTCATCATGAAATGTCTGGGTATTGTTGTATATATAATGCGGTACAGTTGGACATTGTCTTATCTGAACCTCTTATCCGAAAATCTTCTTTATCCGAACGCATCTTTTAGTCCCCCTATCCTTGCTCATGGTCCGATATATACGCCCTTTAAAACCAGATCTATATACAGTGTATTCCCACAACGATCTAGGTTTTCATATTAAATTACATTGTGAGTTATCCCTTTATTCCGAATATTGGTTTTAATTTTGTACGATTTCAATTTGTATCTCATAGGTTTGACACTTCAGCGCCAGTCTTCGATTTTAATCCCTAATTGGTAGTTGACACATGTGAATAGAACAATAGACCCAAAGATCCAGTTGACCCACTAAAACTCTGTTCATAAATTTAAGTAAAAAACATTTTTCAGTCTGTAAATGAAATGATGATATTTGCAAAGACCTGTTTAGTATAGGTCTTTGATATTATAAAGAAAAGTTAATCAAAGATCCACATAGGACTTTCATACTTTGTATGAAATTGGTAAATCATTAGTTAAATGCATTATCTTGTTACCATCTTGTGACGTGTATAAGTTAACTGATAAAATGATACATCGTAGCTTGATCAGGGAACACACAATGCGTTTGAATTCAGGTCTGTAAAAGTAAGAATGCATCAACTCTGAGTTTCTTCGTAATTCTTGAGGTCACTCTAACCGTGTTTTACTGTAGTGCATATATAAATTAATCAAACTTTCAAACATTTTGATATAGTTCATGACATGTTAGACATTCAAATAAAATCATATTTATGGGGCAGACACTATGAGCCAATACAAATAAATTGATTGACCGATTTTACGAACAGTTTAAACCAGGACAAACAGTCTTGCTACGTGAGTAAGGAACATATTGAATTCCATAAATTTAAAAGGTTTCCTCACTTCCAAGTGCCGAATGTAGCGATATTTTATATTAAGAACAATGCCGCCGTGACACACAAACTGTCGTATAAATAAATAATTTGATGGTAAGCCACGTTGTTTATGACACCAAAATAGAGCAGCGATATACAATAGCACCTTTAATCCACTGAGATAAAACAGAAAATAATTTGTTTACCGCGCTCAAGTTTTGTTACAAGTCAGATCGGTGGATTTCTGTAATCAAATTATTACATTTCCGAAAGACCAGTATGATTATTTCTGCACTCGGATCTCGGCGCTTGTAACAAATCTTCGCAAATTATTCTGTACATGAATATATTGGATTTACATTGAATGGCTGAATATATACACTGAACATGCATCAGGGTGTCGTAAAAACTATATCCAAACAAGGTACGAAAGAACGCAAGAATTTAATTTAATTATTGAAGGAAAATAACATTCTAAAGAGCGTATGATTCCCGAGTTCCAATTCCTCCAAAATTAATACATGTTCAATGAATTACAGAAAATGCATTTTTACGCGCACAACTATCACGAAATACTTCGAAAAAGTCCCACAACTTAAAGTTTAAGGCCAAGTATTTTGAAATCGGGCTCAAGTCTCGCTGTCGCGTCCCGTAGTCAGATAACTCCCTATATTTCAGCAATCTCATTAACCCATATCATCCTGCTGCCGATCTCTACATTCGGATCTAATGAAATCTCCGAAGCAATTTAGCTGGAAGGCGCTATATAGGGAATATACTCTCCCTCTCTGTATGAACTTAAGGTTTCTCTTGTGTATTAAGTATGTGATAGTCAGTGACATAATTGTTACGTCTAATTTGTCATCAGCTAGAAAATGAATTGATAAATAAACGAACAATCAACTTGCGTCAATTTCATTTACGGCAGCGAGTCGGGGCAATATCGAAATCAATAAATTGACCAAATAAGGCCAAACTTAAAAATGTTGGTTTGCGGTTTTGTAAACCCAAGCGTTTAACAGGGGAGGGTTGGTAGGCTTTTTTTAACATTATATGTTTGCACTGAAAACGAAAAAGCTGAAAAAAAGTACGGAAGAAATGTCAAATTTCTAAAGCTTTCCTTGGGCCATTTTTTAACGAGACAGTCACGTGAGTACTAACCAACAATTTTTAAGGATTGCCTAGGGCGCGTTTTATTGGGTATTCTTGTGACTAATCTATCTGAAAAATTTTCTGCGCTTGATCGACATGAACGTAATTACTTTAAAAGTTGATGATTTATCTAAAAACATTTTTAAGAAGTTAGTGTTATTAATAAATACCAAAACTGTTGATTTTCTTAATCTTAAAATGAAATGTAACCAATTTCAACCTCATCACTAACGCTTAGGATGTTTTTCTACATATCTGAAAGCATGAACAAGTGCTGTAGAGAACAAAAATATCTGAAGTGTTCCGATGTCGATAAAAATGTTGTCCCATCAAATCTCTGTTATATTTCGCGCTTGTTCGACATACAGTGTGCAACGTAAAGACATCTGTTCCTTAATATTAGTCTTTTTGCACCCATCTTTAATTCACTAATCGTGTGTTGAAGTTGACAGCTGTTTGGGGGGAATGCCGGGGTGACGGTTAGTTGTGTCAGGTAATCCAGTAGCACTGGTTAAGGTCAATGCTGTGTCGAACTTAATTAGAATACTGCCAAACGGCGCAGGTGTCTGTGTAACACAAACACAAAATACGTCTAGCGTGTAAATTGAGTTTCTATGTAAGTAAAATCTCACATTGCGCCCACTTCAGTATTAAGACCACCTGATGATAACTACTTATTTCCGGGCTGGCTTTCAATATTTCATCAATATTTCAACTTCATAGTGTTACCTCCTTAATAACTTGACCATTTTTTATTTTGGTATCTGAGGTTCTAGCATATTTGCAATTTGTACGTTAAAAACAAAGGATGCCTGTTGATATATGCATTTTTCTTTTTATGAGCATTTAAGTCTCGACTTGGGCTTTTAGAACCCCCGATAAAATGATAGGGGACATTAGAGACTAGGCAGACTTAATTATTCCTAGCAAAATAGTAAGTACGCTGGACTTGTAACCTTGCGATCAGGGTTCGATGCCTTCTATGAAAATCTGTCAAAATGTTGAATTTCCTCCATATGTAGAGAAGTTACAGAATCCTTGTGGAAGGGTAAGTTAGTACTGGTTAATAAACAATCCAGGAAAACTGGTTAGGTGAACCGGCCGCCGTATATGACTGAAAAACTATTGAAAACGGCTTTAAACTCAGTGAAAAAAGTAACAAATTAAAACTCATCTTCTATCAAATCGTTCATATCAGGAAAATTGACTGATTTTATACATCATCATCATATCAGGAAAACTGACTGATTTTTTACATCATACAGTGGCCCAAAACGAGGACGTCAAGAACAATAATTAGATCGCAAAGTTTCTTAGTCCAAACAGTGCAAGTGATTTATTATACAGTAAATGAAAGCAAACAATAACAGTCGTACTGATTACACGGTAGGAAACAAAGATACTGTAAAAATGTACGTAATAATTTTATTACTAAGACAATATACACAATATCGTAATATATATGCTAAAATATCCAGTATAGAAATGAATGGCCGCGACCGTGGTCCAGTGGTTACTGCGCTGGACCTGTAACCCAGCGTTCCGGGTTAAAATCCCTGTCGCGGTAAGTCATACCCTTCTATGAAAATTTGACAAAAAACGCTTCCTTCATATGGAGAAGTTGTCGGCTCCTTGTGGAAGGGTAAGTTAATACTGATTAGAATACAGCCCAGGAAAATTGGTTAGGTGAACCGGTCGCCGTATATAAATGAAAAATTGTTGAAAAAAACGGCGTTAAACCCAGCGAAAAAAAAAAAAAATGAAGGATGCTACAAACCGAAGTCTAAATAATCCTCAACTCCAGTTTTTACTTAGCTCCTCTTCTGAGTAATGGATAATCATTATTAGGCCAGGAAAAAGTACAATGTAGTCGTTTTTACACTTTCCCGACGGAACTTGGCTTGTTTAATGGTCTTAAAGTTCCTAGCGGCAACAATAGAAGTTAGGGGAATCGTATTGGAAAAGTACGACATAACTGTTAAGGAAAAATAGGAAAGAAAAAAATTTCCAACCTATTTACCTACTCTAATTGTTTTGGTCAAGTAGCTCTAACATTGATTATTTTTTATCTGGCCTTATTACACAAGATGAAATAGGGAAATGTTATTGAAAAGTTATGGATATTGCAATGATAATGCAAATATTGACATGATATATGCATAAAATGAAGTAATCATTCGGGTCCCGAGGGTTTCACTGTAACCGTACCCTACTGTATTACTTTGGTTTCATTATCAAGTGGAATTACAGAAGAAATATAGAATTGCAATTTGAATATAAAGTGATCTTTGTGATGAACTGTTCTCTATCCAGAGTTGGCGTTCGTTATCCCTCACATACGTCTCTGTCAACGTCTCAGTTTTTTTACAAGATTCTTGAAAAGGAGAAAAAAGTCACAAATTGTGCAAATTTTACAACTAAGTGAAGCAATTTTATTCGCGCAATACATTCGAGACAAGAGATGTAAAAAAAATATAGAAAAATAAAAAAATATTTTATTTAACAAGCGCACTATTTCCCGACGGATAGTGTTTACTTTCGTAATTTGGTCACAAAGTTGAATCGCTTAAATGGAAACGAAACGCGGAAGTCGACGATAATCGTGTAAAATTGTGCCAACAAATGTACATATAGAAAAAAAAATGTGAATTTGTGTATCAGGTGGAAACTAAAGGAGACTCGGACACATGTTTTTGAACCACTTTCCAGACGTTGACAGAGATGAATGTGGTGGATAACGAACGACAATACTGGATAGAGATTGAAATTATACATTATCTGATATAATATCTGCATTAACCTCACAGCTCAGTTCTTTGTTTCATTTACACCAATTTCACTTGCTATTTCATTCTTTCTAATAAATCAACAGCATTACAACCCTTGAATACAATTACGCGTACAATGAAATCGGTCACCAGCCGGCAGATATGTCACCTGATTTAATTAAGGACATGTTCGTGGTGCTAATGGACTGATGTTCAGCTAGTGTCGTGACCAATGTGATACGCCGTCGGCGAGTAATTTGAATAATGAAGCGATCAAGTCTGCCCATAGCCTCCGAGGCATTTCTAAGTCCATTCCTTCCAATCATTAATTTTAGCTATCTAATAGGTAGTTGCTCTTTGAATCTTGGACTTTAGTGGGTCATTTATTCTTTTTTTAACGCGGGTGTGACGTAAAAGTTCTCAGATTTGGTACCCTACGCGTGTCCAAAGCACAGTAAAACCTCAGTTAGAGACACTTCAGCATTAATAATTTAAACTAATATTGATAATTATTGATAATCATTGATTATTGATAATGGCGATTTGTTAGCACTTTCGCTGCTGGGTATTTAATTGCCTGGTAAACACACATTTGCCAGGGATTTTTATGGAGGATATGCTCGACAGGTGCGTGTAAACAAAGGTGGGGTATACCCGTCCTGGTGGCAAATATGCCGAACCTAGTGCGGACGGGTATACCCGTCCTGGATGGCAGCGAAAGGGTTAAATACACGTGTATGTAACGTTATAATATTATCTTTGATATTTTGCTTTTGAGAACGTGTCTATAATATCTTTGATGATATTGGTACAGTGAACACCTCATATTAAGAACACCTTTGGGACCAAATTTAATCGATTTTACTATCGAGATAGTCTTATTACCAATATCATACAAGACAGAAATATTGAAAACCGGTTCGATAAAACGTTGGTCGTTGTAATGTGAGGTTATTATATCAAAATGATTTCTATGCGAGATTTCGCTGTATAAGGCATTCGGCACATCTCGACCGAATTCATAAAATCTCGGCTATATCTAGTGAGCCAACATTGGAACTACTTGAAATCTCCCTTATGTATAACTGACTGAAACGACTTCCATTTTTTTCTTCACAAACTGCTGTTTTCATATACAATGAACCGAAAAAGTCAAAAGATTACACTGCTCGAAAGACAATTTTGCAATGAAACGTAAAACAATTCTTCGATAGACGTCGCCTTAAGAACTAAGTTTTTTAGCAGTAAATGGGCAGCCGCATAACAAATGTATGGCGTAGACACATATCAAGCTACCAAGTACTTCTGAGGTACGAATTAGGCCAAGATGTTCTGAATGACTTCATAGGTTTGCACAAATACATAAATTTCCATATTTTTACTATCTGGGCAACTGACATACACTTTCTTAAATTACTTGACCGCGTCTTGATATTCCTAACCCGCTGAAATCCAGAAAGTATTACTAAATAGATGTTAACACGACAAACATTATAGTAACTACCGACGTTATTCTCTGGAACATGTAATTAAGGATCTTAGAGTAATTACTTGCATCAAAGTCTCCGTTAACGCAACTGATACAAGTACAATAGAACACGGTTACAGCGAATTTTCGGGGACCCGAATGAACAGTACATCATATCCATACATCATTATATCCATTGGAATGAAATCTATAACGACGTACTCGGGGAAAATAAATATTTCACTGCATCCGATTTTTTTATTAGAACCGAATTCATTATACTTACTGTACAGCTCTCAACTTTTCAGTGCATTATTTTTTTGAGCGAAAATATTGTCCCTTTACTTAGCAACATTTTTGAAGAAGAAATGATGTATCTTATATAAGATAAGGCATGACTGATTAACGAGGAAACATGTATTTCTAACGTAACTACATTTTTAAGATCTTGATCAGGTCTTAAATGTACTTAAATGACGTTTTCCTGTTAATACAAGAAATTTCACTTCTCACTTCATTATTATACATGTACATACGTACATGCTGAATATACTTTTCCTTTCATAAGGTTGCTTTCACTTATATTTGAATGCGCGCTACATGAGTATTAGTTATCGATGCACCATAAAACTACATTGTGTATTAAATAAATAAATAAATCCTTCATAAGACGTAAAATAAAAAAAAACTGTCTGGTTTTCACTGACCTGACCGACCTTTTCTTGTCTCAGTCATTCTTTCCTTGTCAATATTTTCATTTTCATATGAACTTCATCTCTCAATATATATTATTATATGTAATAATATAGGGTCCACAATGGAAATAAGCGTCCTCTTTTTTTGTGTTAACCCTGGTGCTGGTGTACATGCCAAGGTATTTTATAATTTATATTTTAATGATTGTTCTCGTATAATTTATATATTTCACCATGTATCATGTACCGGTATTACCTAAGCCGAAATAAATAAATCAATCAAATATTATTTTAAAAATTGAAAAAAAATGCCGACCAACGGACCCTATGTATATCTTGGGTGAGGATTAATGGGGTAGATTTGTCTCATGTGTGAATAGTACTGTGCCATTTAACTTAAGTACTGTGATCGGCGAGTATAAGACCATCTTTGGAACCAGATAACGGTTTTAATACTAAATTGGCTTCATTATCGAATTGAAGTGCTCATGAAACAGAAAAACTGGTCAGAATTTAGGTGACCTTTATAATTAGGTGGAATTAAAATTACATTCAGTGAGGTTTTACTGTAATTTATATTTTAATAAGGAAATAATTTTGCTCGTGGGAAGAAATGATAATAAAGACTGATTAGAAAAAAAACGTTACTTTGTTCAGAAAGAAAGTTTTATCACAGCTCCATGCATTAAGTGTTAAAATATTTATACTGTATAATTATACTTTCTGAACATTTTGCAGAATTTCGAAAATTGCTTTTCAATAACCAGTCTAACTTCCGTTCGTTCTACGTGCCTCAGAGCACGGCACACGTGACATTCAAAGATCGTAAAACACAACCAGTCAAATTACATACTAACCATGGTTAACTATATCATTCTTAATCTATTGGCATTAAGAATAGGACGATAATTTCGGCTTTAATTTGAAAGTTAAAAGGTTCTTCTTACCAACTGATGTGTTTCATGTAATTGTCGAAGTTTGTACAACGGAGTGAAAATTTAAAGGGACCGCAAACTATGCACTTCCGGTGACGTAGCTAGGCTGAAAGTCAAGGTGAACGCCTCATGCTTCTTTGGTTATTACATTATTACATTATATATTTGGGTAGGCTAGACTAATACTGTCACGTTTAGGGTCATTTGACCAAAATATTAATGTAGGTAGTACGACTGTTTTGCATATTGTGAGAATTCGAGGTACAATTCATGCCAAAACATTTTCGTACTTTAAATTTTGCTCTTAGAAACTCCTGGGTCGGTGCTCAAACATGGTCTCGTTCGAGTAACCGTAAATACCACTACAGTAAAACTTCGTTATTACGAGCACCACGTTTATCACGAGTTTTAGTCTGTTCCGATGACCCTTCGAGATAACAAGGTTTTAATGTATTTTGTGTGGCCTTGAATTTTCTCATAAAATAGGTAGAAATCTAGATATTTTTTTCCATATGAAGTAAGTCCAAGGCTAACGACGTGAAATACTCCACTAATCTCTATTTATCTTAATTTACCTCATGATGATTTGGTTTGGTTTTGCAATCTCTTGCAATGCAATTCTAAACTCACGGCACTTTTGTAATACGCCATGACGAATTTCCTCTAATAAACACCAGTGAGCCGTTTCAATTACTGATTTGTTGAGTATTGTTTTCAACGATGTTTGGACGCATTGGATGTAATTTGAACGATGATTAATTTCGAGTCACTTATCGGTATTTCGAGTCGCCATACTTCGTTTTTTTCATGACGAAAGAGGGCGCTAGTCATGGGGCGTGCTTACTAAATAATATGCGGTATTCATTTCACTGCATGAATAATATTTTAAGAGAGTTAGGATACACAATCGAATCTTTAGTGTCATTGTGTAATGAAGACTAAGTGATGAATGAAATTCCTTATAAAGATTCTGATCTCCCTGTACCGCTGGTTAGATAATGTATGTGTTGTAAATTACACCAGGAAGCTTATAAAATTGAACTTCGAAAATAAATTTTGTTGAAAAGGTTAGTTTGCCATAGAACACAGTTATAGTGAACTTCCAAAGACCCTAGATATGTATTCAATATATCCATATTTTACTACATCCGTTACATCGAAATAAAGAATGACTTGGTAGGAAAAAATAATTACTATTATACTACATCCGACTTTTCACTTTATGCGAGTCTATTTATAACCGTGTCATACCGTATTGTTTCGGTATTTATAATGAGCAGGAAAGTCGTGATTTATGTAGCCCCCCCCGTAAACAATGTAATGCCCTAAAATATTGACATTCAGTCAACCGTTTTTTTAGTATCGGAACTTGTGAATAAAGCCCGCTATCTTTGTAAATTGACATAATTCACAAAAATTCCTCCGTAAATGGCCAACGGGACTTAATAATCCACATTTCCCTTCTCTATTTAACACAACTATCAGCTGACCTGACTGCACTTAGGTCGTTTAAAAAAACTAATACAACAACAATAACAAGCAAACACAACAGAAAAAGACAACAAAAACATCAACAGCGCATATACGCACAAACAACAGAAAAATACAATAACAACAAAACACAGCACCAAAACATGAAGATGCAAAGTGGTCGTAGCCTGTATATGATTGAAAATATCTATTTTTGGTTTGGCTCTCGTAACAATGACAAAACATGACAAGAAAAATACGAATAAGGAATGGATACGGTAGAAATGTCATTCTTATTTTCGTAATAATGCACTTCGATATCCATTCCTCTAATACGTAATTGCTAATGTTAGATTGCCGTGTCTTGTAGTTACTAAGTGATTTTATGACCAATGCCGCGTGTTTACCGTTCTGGTTGGTTTGTGGTTTTGGTAATTAGCGTAGATAGGTGGAACTAATTGGATATGGCTTTCTTGGGAAATTGTTTGTTCTTTGCATTCCAGAAGTTGTACTTCGTGTTTTCCATTGTATTGAAAGGAACTGTAGTCAAAATTGAGTGCAAAGCCTCCATGTGGACACTACCCACTTCTAAGTACACATTTAGCGACAAAAATCCAGAAATATCCCTTAATAAATGTAAATTGTGCATAAAAGCTATCTTAAATAAGGTTGGACCCACAGAACTAATTCAAAGTCCATATCACTTTGGTACAGACCGTCCAAAGGCGGTACCCTAAGGGTGTTTTATAATAAGGCTATTTTTTCGTATATTTCTATATGTTGGATGGGGTTTGGGGTTGGTAGATTTTGGGGCAGGTGGTAGTTTGGAGAAGATGGAATTGTATTTTTTGTATGTAATTTGTTTAGGAATCCTTAACTTATCTGTTAGTTTATTAATCTTCTCTCAGTTTCGTTGACTTTTACTGATTTTTTGCGACGTATTTATTTTTCACAACACTATACATACACGCGCACGTGTAAATAAATATACAGAGATTTTTCACTACTGTAATGATAGTAATAACACGAAATGACCAAATAATACGTTCGTTTTAAATTGATATTTTAACGGATGAGTTTTATACCATTGCAAACAAGTGACAGTAATCACTATGTGTGAGAAGTAAACTTCTAGCTGTGTTTTTGATAAAAGTGTAACAGAAATGTAAAATAAACATGGTAAGTAGAAAAACAAATGTTCTGTAAAAGTTATAAAACTTGAGATCGGTCACCGGTCTCAAATCTCATACCTTGTCTTCTAATCATTCTAAGAAATTATGATTATACAATAATAATATAACTAGCATTTATACATTTTTCTAACAGCATAATTGACCTGAATATTTATTCAAACATTAATCATCTCTATCTTTTCAACTATAATATTTTGAGAATGGAATTGAGATTTCAGCTCGGAGACCGTTCTCAAGTTTTATAACCTTGGGCCTGGGCGCATACTAGTATTTATTCAATTAACATCGACTTTAAGGCATATGATAATACAATAAAACTTAGTTAATACGAGCATCAATGTCACGAACACCCGACTTATCTCAGTGGGGTTTTACTTACCCTTCCAAAAGGAGCCAACAACTTCTCCACATATGGAGGAAAATCGACATTTTTTGTTAAATTTTCATAGAACATATGACCTGCCGCGACCGGAATTTGTAATTTGTTCACATTTGGCTGTAACCAGTGTTCTATATTTTACCAAGTTCTCCAAGTACTCATTTTCAATTAGTTAAAAGAAATTCATATCTTCAAGTTACAGCTGCACATATTGCATTAACTGTCTGGGTCATTTATCTCGGTGAATATTAGCTAGTCCATAAATTAACTAGAACATAATTTTATCTCGAATCATCTCCGATAAATCATCTTTATATATATATATAAACATTTTTCAAAATTGATTGTTTTATTGTTAGAGAACATAATGTATTTTATGTTCGAAATTCTGATTTCAGAGACAATAAAACCCGCCAAGACATATACTATAGTTTTTTTCATAAAGTCTAAACTTTACTAAAGATAATTACCTAAGTGTATATCAAACACAAGAGTACACCCAAAATGCTGGTTTCTGCTCAATGCTCTTCAACTCAATGGCTTCCTGACATACATATGTTCAGGGACATGCGTCAAATTTCTTAAATGTCGTTCATGTTTTCCGTTCTAAAGTTGGTTAATTTATAATAATTGATAAGCCAGTGATATAATCCACATAGACAAGAAAATTTGGATCTGAATAATCTACATAATTAGGTTTTGTTATCTCATGTTGTATAGATGTGACATTGACAAATGACGAAGAAAAAAAGCATGACAAGACATTTTTATTTTCTATCTAATGCCCGTCAGAATTGCAGCAAAACTCCTCCATCGACCATCTCAATGCTTAAAGCACGCCATTGTAAAAGCCACTCGTTTGTAGACCGGTATTATAAATTTTCTCTACATTCTAGCTCGATAATGCGGCAATCTCAAAATAAAACGTTTATTTTGTCAAAAAGGTGGTCTTAATATTGATATTTTACTGTACATTGAAATGTCACACTTAGTGACACGACATTTTGCAGAGGATGTAATGATAGCTTTGATTTACAAAATATGATGAATGTAATATGAAAACAAAATATGGTGTAATGACTGTACGGTATTTGCACAATCACATTCCATTCACTAGAAAAGTGGTGGCTCGCTGTGCATGAAGTTTGTATAATTATACAATGTATGTGCATTACCCCTCCCCCTCATCCTTCCTCAGTCTGTCTGTCTCGATAATTTTACGATTAATCGTCGTACCATTGCACGATATGTATGTATGTTCTTTCAAATATATACGAATACATACCAATAAATAAATGATATTTCGCATATGATAAATCATGTATGAGGAATAAACATACACTAACAAATAAGCAAACGTAGACAGAGTACCCCAACGATCATTATCAGCGAACCAGACAATTTGTAAGGATGTTTTTACGAAATTAATTGACATGTCTCAGATGGAAAATAGTTGTCGGGACAATATTGATCAAGGAGTATAGTTGATTACTGGTATACATGTATTTGTGCTAGGGATGGCAATGAATACCCATTTCAATTTTTGAATAGTCGTCACAAATAAAAAAATCTCCGGACATTATACAAGACTTTAGTATCATCCAGCTTCTTTCGTTTAGACAGGAAGTAGGCTAAAAACTAACGAATAATGCAACATCATCAACATACAGATTTGGAATATCTGAATAGCATATAAAAGTCAGGAAATTAGAGAATATAAATTCAGTTAGTCTAAAATACGATGTTTTCATCGTAATACTAATTTCAAAATAAAATACATAAGATGAGTGTATGTAAATCTACCATATCTTCTTCGCGATGATTGTTTATTCAGTCTTGGCATCTTGCATGTATGATTCCGACTTGTAAAAGGTTAAATAACTATATCCTTTTCTTAATACAAGGAGACCGGAAATTCATGTACCGAATAAGACCGGCAAATACGGTGAGGCCGGGATATAGCATTACCCAATAATGGCTTATGATAGTTGCCGACCCTGTTGTAGATTACGACACTTGGTGTTACCGGCTTTTATTAACGCTAAATCAGATTCGGTAATTCCAATAATGATTTATGCTTGCAAAAATAAGTTTGAATGTCATTTTAACTATGTTTTTGAACAAATAGAATAAAACCGGATTCTTTTGAAAAAATGGAAAAAAGTCACTCGAAAGAATGACCTAAAAGACTACAAAAAACATTTTCAAAGAACATACAACTCACAAATTCCCCTAAAGCAATACAGAATGAAAATAACACATACATGTTCTACGTATAGAGAGTATATACGGTTTCCCAGGAATTGTCATTGGCAATGAATTCCAAAATTCAACGAGGTCCGTCATATCAACAATCAAACCAACACAGCTTATTCCATAATCACATATTCAGATACAGGTGATGTACATAATCGCAACACGTACCAATAATCACACCAATGAACACAAAAACCCAGAACAATGCATAAAAATAAAACAATACTGACATAAATCAAAGGAACGACCTGACTTCAGTTATTGGAAAAGCAGCCCCAAACATATTAAGCTTGTGTTTTTACTCATGCGTTTAACGTCCACCCAAAAACCAGAGTCATTCGACGACTATTTCAGTTTTAAAGGTGGAGGAGGTTCGCGGGCGTTCACCTGGATAAAATCACCAATCTTTCATAAACTGGCTGATCAAATTCTTCTTGTATGATTTTTTCTGCTCCTATTTGGAATTCGAACTCACAGCAGTGAGTGGCTAGTGATTACAAGTCAAAGACTATTACCACTTCCCCACGGAGGCCCTTACAAAGTTTAAGCCAATCCAAAGCTACTTTAATAATACGAAGTTTCCACCAAAGTCGTTGGTTTTCAACTATATTTTCTAGATTTTCGTATGGTAAATAATCCTTAATTAATAAAATACTAACTCTATATTACCACATCCATTGGTATTGATGTGTTGTATTCGAACAACACAAAATTTTGTGATCTACTTGGGAATCTCGACTAGATTAATTGATTAATTTCTCAGACAATCTTTTACGAAAATACCCTTGGCTCTGACAAAAGATGTATCTTTACAATATTTGCCCGCAATTTAACTCGGCCACGGCGATTTCCTTAGAGACCGTAAAAATATTAGGATTCGTGGAATAAGTTATGATGATAGCGACATATGTAGAACGGAATCCTGGTGGCACATTTTACAGTTGTGAACTATATTTTGTTGGGATCGAGATTCAACGGAAACTATTTTTGAAACTGGCTAGATGTTCACCAAAGCTTTCATAGGAATATACAACAGTATCAAGTTCATTGACCTAGTCAGTGATGTTCCAATGGAGGCGCTAGATAAACATGGCTTTTCACAGAACAATGGTACGTCTGATTCTAGTTTAACAGCCACCAGCTCTACGCCTATAGTATTTCCCAGAGTCCAGATGGATGCTTTAATACTGATATAGTAATACATAAATTATAAATCAGGACCGCATTGTATGTTGAATATGGAATGTGGAATATTTATCTGATAGCTTCGTAAATATTTAATCTATGCTTGTTGAGATTACCGATCGTTGACTCGATTAATTAATTGGACGGAGGTCAGTGTCCCGTATTTATTCAACAGACTAACAATAGATATATTATTAGCAGATTAAAACGAAGAAAAAAGGCAGGCATTACTTAGAAACGAACCAAATGTAATTCCTAAGTAAACAGACAGAGGTAAACATCGTGAAGAGGTTTCTGATGAAGGGAAATCTGACGGAGCTATGTTCCGATTAATCCTATTAAAGCTCTTCAAAATTGATTTCTAGCATAAACAGAAAGATAAAGAGAGATTGGCTGGGAACACTGTATGTAAAGCATAAACATTTTCACATTAGCCGCCACAGCCATAAGCCATGGTTTACAACCATAAACAGCAATGCGCAAAATACATTCAAAACAACACGCAAAATACATTCAAAACAACACGTAAAAACATTCAAAACAACACACAAATACATTCAAAACAGCGTGCAAAAATATTCAAAATAACACACAAATACATTCCAAACAACGCACAAATACATTCAAAACAACTCACAAAAATACATTCAAAACAGCACAAAGATACATTCAAAACAACACATAATTACATTCAAAACAGCACAAAAATACATTCAAAACAACACACAAATACATTCAAAACAACTCACAAAATGCATTCAAAACAACACATAATTACATTCAAAACAGCACAAAAATACATTCAAAACAGCACAAAAATACATTCAAAACAACAAACAAATACATTCAAAACAACACAAAAATACATTCAAAACAGCACAAAAATGCATTCAAAACAGCACAAAAATACATTCAAAACAACACAAAAATGCATCCAAAACAACACATAATTACATTCAAAACAACACAAAAATACATTCAAAACAGCACAAAAATACATTCAAAACAACAAACAAATACATTCAAAACAACACAAAAATACATTCAAAACAACACAAAAATGCATCCAAAACAACACAGAAAATACACTCAAAGCAACACGCAAAATACATTCAAAATTTCATGCGTAGAACTGGAATCCAAACTGTGTAATTTTCATAATTTTATCAGCAGATATCTACATGTCACACATCTGACAGAAAAGGAAACACATATAATTGGGGCAATAATTATTATGACACGAATAGAAAGACGTTATCGGGATGTAACTTCCGGTACAGAAATGTCACACCTGCTTGTTCCTTTTTACAAATATCTGGATACTGGTTGTCGTTAAATTAATTCCTTTCTATAAATTTCTATTTTAGATGTAAGTGATATTTGTGGTCGTCACATGAAACATAAAAATATTTTGTTGAATACATGTATATTTAAACGCCGAATCTTCACTTGGATTCCATGTTCATTATGTCTTGTAATTTGCAGATTCGCTTAATCGTCATTTTGCACTTTTTAGTGATATGCGTTACTTTTTGTCACTGATTCTTTAATTCATATTTTTCATTTATAATAAACTAAGAGTGAATCAGAAAATATATGTGCAAATTATTTGTTGAGTTCAGCCACAAAGCATAACTTCATGTATGTCTATTTCTACATACCTACATAATCGAAATTTAATAGTATTATGAGTACTTAAATCACGCCTTGACATTACCTTTCATTATAGCTAGAACCAAATAAAATATCCAGATTTTGAATACTCATATACATGTACATGGAATCTTGTCTATTTAACTCAATGCCATCATTACGGAACATTTCATCAAAATTGGAGGCGGGGCGGAGATCACAATAGTTTACAATATTGCCATATCTCAAGCTATGCATTTTCAGATGTTGCGGAATTTGCATTTAATTCTCGGCGACAGCACGAATGTCTGAATTACAAGAGCTAATCATTCTTACTGACGAGTGGAATGACGGATGTTGAATGTTCAGGAAGAAAACATGCTATAAGAAATACCGAGAACACAAATAAAATCCCATCAAAATTAAACTCATCTTTTATTATTATTGTACAGGGATATATTCTCGAGAAATATCGCGTGCAGCGCGAGATGTGTTGAACTAGAAATGATCCCGAAGAAATAATCCTGCACCAGTTGAATCCATGTACCATTATTTTAGATTCGTTCGCGATGAATGTTTTCCCAAATACCAGCCATGGAATAGCTGTCAAGGGTTAATGGAGCATAAGAATGAGATAAAAGACTGTACAACGGAGTCTGGATGGCGGTGTCCATTTTGACAACTGACACTTAATATACGGGGTGACATAGAACCTATACACCGGTAGTTTGTTTACGATGACGACAGAAAAATAAGCCAATGAAAGCCAGTATTCTGTCCCCGCTGATATCTCATTGGGTCGACAATGTTTACATCAATCTGCGCTTGATTTATCCCAATCAATGGATTGCACAGCGATGAATTTTAGACAAAACTCAAAACTTCCGAAACAATACTATGTGATGTGCTATTAGTGAGATTTGAGTATTAGTGAGAGCGTGATTTAAGGTTCAAAAGCGTGACTCTCACTCTTTCAGCGTGACACTTGACAGCTATACCATGGAACAGATACGCCTTTTGTGTATTGTCAAAATTGTATGCAGCGTCTTTGGCGACAAACAGTGAAGTTACATCTAGAACGAACATATTATAGATAATATGTAGTCTTGTCGGATTTAAATAAGTTTTCGATCCAGAATAAAACATATCTATTTGAAGTATTACCATATAGACAGCGTGATAAAATTTGGGACTGAATTATATCATGTAACAATCTCAATATCACTTTTACTTTATATTTTTGTTGTAAATGTATTTACAGTTAAATCAATCAAAATCTGAGAAACTTTGATATTTTTTTCGCTGGAGTTCATCATCGAACCAACAGCTAAGTTATTTGGCGACTTACAAGCTGCAAAGGCAGAGGAAAACCCTAGGCACATGTTTAGGTAGAACCACCGCCCTTTCATAAGCTAGCTGGGCAGCATTTTCGCGTGTGCAATTTTGCCCCTGATGGGATACGAACTCACAGCCGTGAGAGGCTTGTAATTACTAGTTTAAGACCATAACCACTAGGTGACGGAGCCACTGGAACATTGATAATAAGACTCTTCTATCCATCTTCATTAGGGGATGAAATCAGATGAAGGGGGGGGGGTGTCACAAAATAATCTATGAGATTCAGCTTCCTGTTATCATGAAAACTTGGATATAGTATCGTTCAAAATACTTATGTCATGGCTACTAGATGAATATAGAAATGAACTATATTAGATAGACAAATGTTCATGTTTATGGTTACCTGACCGACCCTAAAGTTGCTAAACAGTAATATAGCAAAGTACGAAAATGTTTGGGGACTAATCGTTCTTCCAAAGTACGAAAAGTTTAAAAGACATCTAAATGAAAAGTTTTGTGACCTACCTAAGTTATTTTCTTTGGTTAAGTAACCATGAACATAATATTTTTTTAGTCTAATGCGATTTATGACAAGATTATGAATGTAAAAAATACATTGAAAAAAGAGACTGAATTTATGTCATTTCGATCAAAATTGTATTTACGGTTGACATAACAAGTGAAGTGAGACGCATTAAGGCTTACATCCATAATTCTGCACTTTTCTGACGTATCTGCGTAACATGTTTATATTATAAAAAACAGTATAGCCAAAGTATTAGTATTTTTTTGATAAATACCCTAGATGCTTCAATTTATTTTACGGCACATTTTGTAATTTCTTAAGATATTGCATAGATACCTATATTTTTATTTATTAAATTAGATTAATACTGTTTTTTTGTACATTTTTATACCGTGACAGTTCATAGAAATTAATCCGTTTGCTATAATCTTTTTAAAAATTGCTACGTCAATTTTATCTAATTACAGTGCTACCTTTCCAGAGCAGCCCTCTCTTTAGCAACAACCACCCGTCAACAACAACATGAGTTTTCCATTGCACAATTTAACTATTAATTTAACCCCTCTAGAGCAGCAACTTCTCAACAGAAACATAATTTTGCTTCTCTCAAAGGGTGCTGCTTTGAAGAGGTTGCACTGTATTACTTAAGTATTTTTTGCATTATTAACATGTTACTTACCTAGAATTTCGAACCATGTCAATGCAGAATTAAGTAATCGGTGTTACATACAACAAGTCAATTAGAACGACCCTGTTCAAGATGACCGCTTTAACCGAATTTCTGTTACACCATTTTCCTTTTATCTAGGCGACATTCATTAATATTTGTCAATTCCCCAGCTAGCAATTATTATCGTACTCGCCATCTTATAATTGATATATCACATACTTATTAATAGGTACGCTTGAACGAACATTTGATATCACGGACCAGTTTCAGTCCTTAGAGACTTCAAATTAGACAGTTGTTTGAGGACATCCGGAGATTAATGGCACGTAATAAAGCGCTTCCATTGTACTGGATGAATTTATTGTGTAATTAGGACAGATTTTATTATGATATATTGAAACACTGATAGGAGATAATAAATATTTAATATTGACTTCCATGTTTATTTATTTTATTAATGAATTAACCAAAAGTTCTTTTGATTTGTTAGAAAGTAAAATGATACGTAAAACAATTTAAACCAACATTAGATTTGTTTGTGTAAATATCAAAATAGAATTTGTAATATTTGATATATGCAGAAGGAATGTACATTACAACACGGTTATAATGGACTCGGATATTATGAAGAATCGGATGCAGTGAAATATTTAGTCCCTCCCTAACAAGCTCTTTATTTCACTTAATGCAAATAGTGAAATATTTAGTCCTTCCCTAACAGGCTCTTTATTTCACTTAATGCATATAGTGAAATATTTAGTCCCCCGTCTAACAAGCTCTTTATTTCACTTAATGCAAATAGTGAAATATTTAGTCCCTCCCTAACAAGCTCTTTATTTCACTTAATGCATATAGTGAAATATTTAGTCCACCCCTAACAAGCTCTTTATTTCACTTAATGCATATAGTGAAATATTTAGTCCCTCCCTAACATGCTCTTTATTTCACTTAATGCATATAGTGAAATATTTAGTCCCCCGTCTAACAAGCTCTTTGTTTCACTTAATGCATATAGTGAAATATTTAGCCCCCCCCTAACAAACTCTTTATTTCACCTAATGCATATAGTGAAGTATTTAGTCCCCCCTCTAACAAGCACTTTATTTCACTTAATGCATATAGTGAAATATTTAGTCCCCCCTAACAAACTCTTTATTTCATTTAATGCATATAATGAAATATTTAGTCCCTCCCTAACATGCTCTTTATTTAACTTAATGCATATAGTGAAATATTTAGTCCTCTAACAAGCTCTTTATTTAACTTAATGCATATAGTGAAATATTTAGCCCCCCTCTAACAAGCTCTTTATTTCACTTAATGTATATAGTGAAATATTTAGTCCCCCCCTAACAAGCTCTTTATTTCACTTAATGCAGATAGTGAAATATTTAGTCCCCCCTCTAACAAACTCTTTATTTCATTAAATGCATATAGTGAAATATTTAGCCCCCCTCTAACAAGCTCTTTATTTAACTTAATGCATATAGTGAAATATTTAGTCCCCCCTAACAAGCTCTTTATTTAACTTAATGCATATACTGAAATATTTAGTCCCCCCTAACAAGCTCTTTATTTAACTTAATGCATATAGTGAAATATTTAGCTCCCCTCTAACAAGCTCTTTATTTAACTTAATGCATATACTGAAATATTTAGTCCCCCCTAACAAGCTCTTTATTTCATTTAATGCATATAGTGAAATACGAATATAATTAAGCAATTGTTCGGGTCACGGGGAATTCCTTTTAACCGTGTTCTACTATATAGCGATAGCAAAACAGGATAAACTAATTTAATTGACTTTAATATTTTTATGATATCAATTTGCTATTCTTAATGTTAGCTTGGAACGAAAACCTTGTTTCTATGGCTTGGCATAGGGACACAAAATTGTTTTGCATTTTCTAATAATTTTCTCGTTCAAGCGGGGGGGGGGCTATTAGTGTTTAATTAGTATATTCAATATATATAAACAGCTCAATATTGATTGAACTAAAATTTTAATTATATCTTTGCATGGAATATTTCAATGAAATATCCGTGACTTACTAACAGTTTTGTGTCAGCATTATTTCATCAAGTGTCTACTGTTTTAGTGAAAAATAAAGTGTCTTGATCGGGTAAAATTGGGAAGCAATTCGCAGTTCAGGAATTCAAATCGCGAACTAAGAATTGCGAACTGCGCTTCAACTCTACAAACCCCGGCTCCTATCTGTAAAACCTGTCAGCTATGTATATCGTTGAGAGTGATGGCATTCATTTTAATGATTGAAAATTACCCTTTAACAGTTGCCCGGAACATGAAAACATGTATCAGCCATTGACTGAAATGTCTGTTGGGAGTGAGATTTTAATATTTGATTTATCATATGAACATTTACTTCCATCAAATAGTCATTTATTATACTGAATGTCACGATAGCGCTGTGGCATACTGTATGCTGAACAAAACTTGATATAAAAACCACCTTTGAGGCCGAAAAGGTTTACAGTAAAGCTTCGTTTTTACGAGCATCGGTATCACAATCACCCGACTTATCTCGAGGAAGTTCTTAATGTCCCATCATTTTGTTTTCAGTTGTGTATATTTTTTCAACCAACAAATATGTGTACTTACTATTACGTTACTGCGAGCACCACGTTTATGTCCAGCATTCAGCCTGTTCCGATGACACCTCGACATAACGAGCTTTTATCGATATTGGATAGGTTTCTTTAACATGTTGAAATATTAAGAAAATGCCGAAATCCCGTCCGAAAGTATGTAATTGTTTTAATGAGTTTTAGAAATGAAATGATCGCTGAATTATATTTCACTATAAAAACATACCTGTGTAGAGAGGCGAATGTGTACAATGAAATGAAAAATATTAACCTTCCCATTGGAATCTAGCCTTATATGATTTAATATAATCAATCCCCGGCAGAATAGAATTCAACAAATCTAATGAGTTTCGAGGTAAATTTATCAATCACTAGAAATGCCAACTTTACAAGTATTGTGTGTAGGAGCTCAAATAAAATTTGATTATCTTTTATTTTCAATGGCATGACGTATCTAGATTTCTCATTTCAATACCGCTGTCATGAATCAGATTCTGTCGCGGCGATTCATCACATTTTGTCCTTTTTTCATCTCTCTTCGCAAGAATGTCAATGTTTTCTATTTCCATACTGCGGCCGTAAAGTACTGTTATATCGGAACAATTGTCTACCATTACGGTATAAATCTTGTTATCGGAAAACCGGCTGATTGTTGTATTGAAGCTGACATTTTATGTAGTAAATATTCCCCGGCTTCTCCTTCTCAGCTTGCCAGTTAATTACAAATAATTGTCTTTGTAAAAGTATCTATAAGTGAGGTTGTATGCTCAGCACTATAAGGGCGACCGCCGCAAACACAAATTTGTTTTTGGATTTAATGACGACCCCCGCCAAAGGCGCTCGATGGTATTTGATCGCGCTTTGTGTTTGATAATACTGTAATGAAAAATGTAGTTCCCGGCTGACTAATAAGAAATTTGTTTGTCATGTAATAAGCTTGTAGGTCGAATTGCTTAGGGAAACAGGAAATTAGTACGGACAGTTACGTATTTCATTAAATTCTCTGAACGATGTGTTTTGCGCTTAACCGCATTAACAATATCAAACTATTTAAATGGACAATATAACAAAATAACAAACACGCATTCTTTCAATGAAATATTTGCTGGAATAATTACCTAATATTGGACACTTTTAGCATGATAAGGATAATGCGGCGGAAACAATATACAAGTAATTTCTACTACAGTTGAACCCCTGTAGTCCGGAAAATCCAGAAATCACATTAATCCAGTCTTCGTCGGTACCAAATTTTATTCAATATATTTTGCGAAGAGACATTGTATATTTCATCGAAAATTTAAAAAAAAACTTTCTTATACGGAAACCTTGTAATCAAGACTTTTTCCAGGTCCCGACTAGTCCGTATTATGAGGTTCCACTGTTTATTAGCCACGACCGTTGTCCATTGGTTAGTGCGCTGTACTTGTAACCAGGGGATCCGGGTTCAAATCCCGGTCGCGGTAGGTCATACCCTTCGGTGAAAATTTGACAAAAATGTCGATTTTCCTCCATATGTGGAGAAGATGCTGTCTCCTTGTGGACGTTTAAGCTAGTACTGGTTAGTATACAGTCCAGGAAAACTGGTTAGGTGAATGAAATTTCTTAAAAAAAAAACGGCGTTATACCCCAGTGACAATGTCACATAAAACAAACAAACGAATCCTCTTGCACTCTAAGAAAAGTCAGTGTCAACATAAATGACTCCAAGTCTATTTTAATGTTCACCACTTAATTACAACTCTGACTGGTGATTCTTGAATCTGCCTGTAAGACAATTCTAATAATCATTAAAGGTAGTAGTTACGTGGATGACAGACAGTCAGAATTAGATAAAAGGTACTTACCATCCTTTAATTGCGAACCATAATATGACAACGCTAAATAAAAAAGCAATCTTTTGCTTTGAAATGTGGAGATAACAATGTTTCCCTAATGAATGAATAGTAGACAAGTTGAATAACTAAGAACATGAAAGGACAGTAACTTTGATTCGGAAACTGTCTGAATAGAATTGCCGACAGTAGTATCGGCAAATTTTATGATTTCCATTTCCCAGCATGTGTAATTTGTGTGTTACGGCTAATGGCATGACTTGTAAGATCATTTGTAATGGATCTTTCCTTCCTCGGATGTGGAATCTAAATGTTGACGAATAAATTGTAAACTTGTCTCATGAAGAATACACTATAGTGATGTTATTAATGCGAGTTTGTCTGTTAAAAGAGATTCTGCTTTGTCCTGTGACCCGTGGAAGCTCTTGTAAGTAAGGGAATGTGGTCGCTTAATGACAGCTCCACATGTATATAACATCTGTAGCTTTATCCTTCAACTTGAATGTCACGCTCGTGAATTAATACAGAGAAAAAGTAGATACAGATTGTAATATCAAATTCTGCTGTCATAATGATGATTATGTTTTAAGATGCAAATTAACCTGGACTATAGACCTTTGTATGGTATACGGCTGATAGCTTCGATTTAACGGAGATATCTCATGAATAGTTAAAATGACAAAGAAGAAAACCCTCATAGTGTTCCCTAGCTTTAAGCAATTTGTGAGACTTCATTTGCATAATTTCTAACGTGCAAAGGTTGAAAAGGACCAAGCCACCGTGATGATCAACACAACCTTCTATATTTCCCCGGGGATTTTATGCTGGCATAACTTAACGTCAGTGCCAAATTCAAAGCACTTTGTTTCTTTGTTACGTTTTGAATCGTGTTTTATTTATAAAGGAATCGATTCTGTTTAGTGAGTTTCCATATTATTTTACTGTTTGTTTGAAATATGCTTTTAAACACTTTTCTAATTCGTTTTGACGATATTCCATCACGCTTTAATGACTTAAAATACAATAATGGAGAAACATTAGCGAAAACTACACGCCAAAAGCTAGTATAATGTCACAAATAAAATGGATGTCGTAATATATAAAGTGCATTTTACATATAATTATATCCGAAGTATTCGAATCAATATAGCAGTCTCGTGTTTCATGCACACTGTATAGATATTTATGGGTAATTTTCATGAAATCGTTTAGTACATCTGCCATTTGTTTAATTAACGATATACGTTATTTGTTATTCTAAAACATATTATTGTTTATGTCACGCTAAATGTGTTACACAAAATACGGTTGCCCATTTGAATATGTTATTTCACTTAATTATGCATTACCCGAATTTATTCCAGATAGGAAAAAAATTGCTTTCTCGTTACCAGCAACTACACATAATCCTAGGTCCGAGGTTATAAAACTTAAGATTGGTCTCCAAGTTCGAATCTCATATTTTGTCTTTTATTGTTCAAAGTTGATTATGATCAGACAGAAATGATATTATTGATGTATTATTCTGACAGCATAATTTTTCCTGACTATGTATTTAAACATTAGTCATCTATATCTTTATAACCATAATAAGGCCGCAGCCGTGGTCCAGTGGTTAGTGCGCTTGACCTGTATCCCGGAGATCCGGGTTCGAATACAGGTCGCGGCAGGTCATACCCGTCTATGAAAATTTGACAAAATGTCAATTTTCTTCCATATGTGGAGAAGTTGCCGGCTCCTTGTGGAGAGATAAGATAGTACTGTTTAGTATACAGTCCAGGAAAACTGGTTAGGTGAACCAGTCGTTGTATATAACTGAAACATTGTTGAAAAACGGCGTTCAACCCCAGTGACGATAAGTCACATCAAAACAAACAAACAAACAAACAAAAAACAAACAAACAAACAAACAAATTATAGCCATAATACTTTGAGAATAGAATTGAGATTTGAGCTCGGAGGCTGTTCTCAAGCTTTATAACTTGGGGGTCTGTTTGTAACGATAGGCGGGCCACGTTTCAATATTTCATTAAGTGATTACTCTGTCATTATTATTTACATTGTTCAAAAGAAATGGACAGTATTTGTTTAAAAGAAATACCGACGTTCCCGTAATTATCGCGGATTCGTACCCGGAACATTTCGCATTTACACTTGAATACGGCGCATCTCAACGTTAGTGTCAACTTACGTTAGGACCAACTAACGTGCAATAAACAATTTTGCCATCTGCACATCTCTGAGATAGGCCACTGGGGGGATATTATTGTACATAATACCTTGATAGCTTGGAAGAAAACGTGAAGGAAACAATATTCACATATGGATATATATATATTCATATATATAATTTATTATATATATATTAAAACAAAGAAAAGTTTCATGACTCAAACATATTAGTAATTAAGTTAGCATGTAGGAAACACGCTAAGAACGTCTAGACATGCTATTACGATTACGCGCTTTTTCGGTCACAAAAGGATTTTGTTGTCGATTTGCAGTATCCAATATCCAATATCTATGACAGAACCTAATACCAGTTTGTGCCAACTCGGTGGATCATGTTCATCACAGCATGCTCAATATCCGCTTTAGCAACACAGTCAGCGTCATACACGATAGAAAATGAATGATGAATGTTGGCCATATGCAAACGCTGTCAATGTAATGACTGATAAAGTTGGTCTTTTATTTTTTGTCTCTTTTAAACACTGCTCGTTAGTGTATTATTATATTTGTGCTGGAGCTGTCCAATTTCCCCTCTCTTCCCCTCTTCAGAGGCCGAGGTTTGAGCTAAACATCAATTGCGGTCTGCAGACTTTCCATGGCTTGTATGTTCGGTCATTTATATAAATTACATCGCCCACGACTTTTTGAATATTTTGAGTGTCCCCCCCGGTTATGTAAATCAGAAGTTCCATGGTAAAAGAGTCTATTACAATATATATAGATATTAGGTTATCATCATAAGCTGTATGTTAACTCATCTTTTAAATATAAATAACTTTTTCTTTCTGTATAGACTCTATATGTTGAATGTTTGTTTAGAATTTAATTTAAAGTTTGCGCCCGATAATGATTAAATGCTTTCTAATCAAAGCAAATTCTCTGGTGCGAACAAGCCCGAGTCACGAATGTTTCATTCTGTACGTATTTATTTGACATCTTCAAAAAAAGCTGACGCATCACGTACAAACGCTCTGAATAACTTAATAGAAATGTCAATAACATAACCACTTTGGATGAGGCTGAACTCATTAAAAGGTAATTGTACTCTCGAATCCTCAGGAACTCAATTAGCGACGCTTTGATTGGACTTTTTATAACCTCATTAATGATATACCTTCTTGAAGTAGGACATATAAACTACACGTTTCCATATGTAGCTGAATTTTCTTAGGAAAATGTCAGAAGTAATGTTCTAATTGAGATATCGAGCAGACAATAAAATAAATCAGTACAAAAGGGGGATAGGAAACTGTTGAACTTTTTCAGATACGTACTTGGTGTAGTTACATAGAAAATATTGCGAAAACTGGCAAGCGTTTAAAGGGACCAGACTTCAGAGTTATGACATGTATGCTTCGAAGTCTTGAAAACTTGGATAATTTATAATTTATTGGATAATAATAATTGTAATAAAAGCGGGATTCAAACACCATGGAAACTGTAAATGCGGTGTTTTATTAAGGTCGCGGAATCGGAAGTGGAATCCTTTTGAAATGTTATGTAATCAATATTTGAAAGTAGTTCTATCTTTCAAACGTACGGAGGCCTTGTGCATGACACAAAATGTGCGCTTTTGGTTGTCGTACAGGTATGAGCCTTTAAAAATCGAATATTTCCATCGGACCATTCCTTGGAAATACGTTTTATAATCTGTCTGAAATAATACATATGCTATATGTGACAATAACATCGTATAATATCCAATGTAATAAATGCAGTACAACTATCCAAATCAGCTCCCTTTGGGAGAAGCAAAATTATGTTGTTATTAAGAGGTTGTTGTTCTCGAGTGGGAAAATCATATTATTGTTTCTAAAGAGAGGGCCGCTTTGGAGAGGTTGCACTGTTTACAATATATGGCCATGGTATTGTGGACCAACTTATATCTCTATATGTCTGGTGTCGGAATTCCTAATAGTCGCAATATGTGACTCACTGAAGGGAAATTATTTTGTCATTAGAGTCAATATTTCAGGTCATTGTTAAATCCCAGGGTTTGGTGAGGCGGACAGACGCTTTTCTGCCTAAGTGGCATTTTCTACACTGTATAGAATACCCGTAAGGCAATCATCAATCCGATGACCTGGGTATTGCCGAACCAATAAATAAACAGCTCATTCCAGACCCCAAGAGGCCGTAGAGCTGGTCTGTAATGTAATTATCGGCCGCTTTTAAGTTTGCACTAGACATTGTAATTACAACAACCACAAGGGTAATCGTTACACTTCATTAACCTTTTCTCTGAGTGCAGTGAAATACCCAATCGTGGCGTCTACATGTTTACCATGTGCGGCATCCTGGTTTGGCTCATTAAACTAGACTACAATCGAACGCTTATTGATTTGACAATTAGTATGCGCGGGCAGACCGCATTTAATAGTCCGGGCTTTTATGATAGGCCGGAAATCGATGGGAGATTAAAGAACCCAATATCATAATCATTGACTGGGAAAAGTCTTTTAGAAATCTTCAATATAGATCTACCTTCATGTTGTCAATTCAGTCAGGGAGATTGGTTTATCTGTAAAAATTGGCGTTTTAATACAAAATTGAAGCTGATGTATTGTCAATAATTTAGACAGTAACTATGCTATTATTTCGCGTGACTTTTTCTGTGAGACATTTCAAATATATAATAACTTAATGCGAATTAAGGCAAAACACATTACCATAAGAAAAACATCATAGACATATCTGGAAACAAGTCTGAAAACAGTGCTAAATGAATTACTAGCTTTTTTCAACTTTTCAAAAAGACGCGACTTTTTGTCCACATAGTTATTAGTTTGAATTGAACTTTCTTTAAAATCCAGACTTCCCCTACAGACAGATATAATACGCATGCTCAATATAAAATCTTTAATGTCGTCTGTCATTAATCTGGAAAACGAACATCTTGGGCGCAAGATGACAATTAAATCCTAAATCCATATTCCCAGGCCGTGTGGAAAATGAAATTCCTGCAACATGCTTCTTATCGTTAATCTTATATATTCTGAGATTTAATCTTTCAGAAACTTAGTACATGTTGGAATTGTCGAATATGTAGTGACGACTGAAAAAGATTATTTGACGCCACGAACAAAAACTGCCAACCATACGAAAATATAAAAATATATAAATTTTGATCACATCAGACGGCTGGCAGAAACATTTATGGTTTATTTAAACACTCCAAGGACAATATGACGCAATTCTAACATCAAGCATAAGCAGTGTATAAACTGATTACAGCTTTTTTGGTGAATGATGATTCTACCCTTTTTTTCCTTGCATGAGTCCAGTATTTATATTCACATTTTTCCTCGTCCATAAAACGTACAATAGCCAAGCTTTACAATGGTTATTTAACGCGAAGGCTACAAATAGATTTCAAATAAAAAAAAATGTATGAGATTTTTATAAAAGCAATCCTAAAATCTATTTCTAAATTTGAAGGACAGTGTTGTTAAGGAATATAATTGATATATGCGAAGCCGGGACCGCATCGCTGATATAGATATGCCCCCCCCCCCGTTGATTTCCATCCTTAAACTGATTCAACAGTCCCTGTGTCTGTTCCATCGGACGAATGAATAAATGAAATTTATAAGCTTGGTGGATCATTTTCCATCTCGAATGAGTGATTATATGTATTTAATAACCGTTGACAGTTCCATTACATTAAATGGCACGCAGACTGATTCAATACTCCAAATTGATTCTGTTCGACGTTTTAATTAAAATATTATTCGATAGAATTCAGAATTCGTGTTATTACTCTTATTGTATACGGTGCTTGATATTAAAGAGCAGTTCTTTGGAATGGTTCAATGACTGGCATGTAGTCTATTCAGAACTTGGCATTAGCTGGCATAAAAAGTCTTCTTGTAACATACTAATGACGTGTCATGATGTTTTAAAACTGAAAAATATCTGCCAATTTATCTAACTAACCTATTGTCATCGTAATGTATTTTATTCAATTATATGAATACTTAATTGCTTATTAGCAAGTTAGCAAAATGTATTATCTGTTTTATAAATAATTTTGTTTTCTGAAGTAAGGGTTTGCAAATGAGCTTTGTAAACGGGAAGGTATTCACGATATTATACAACAACATTACATTACTTTATAAGAGAACGGAACTAGACACCCGAATCCGAACAAGCTATTCATGTTCACATAGGTGATCGTTATATGGAAAAATAAAAAATATGTGTCATTTTCGATCCAGTTTAAAATGATAATATTATGAATATTTATTGCTTTTTCATCCACTCATTCGTTCACAAGTCCACAGGTATTGTATACGTATACGTACGGGGACAATACAGTCAAATCTGGCTTTTAAGAACTGTTTTTAGGAGGATAAAAAGTGATAACCATTAAAGGTGGTCTTTATTCATATAGGTTGAGATGAACTGAAAATACAAGTATTAGAATGTCCTTTCTTTCACTCGTGCACTTTAGCGTAAATATGGCTATAATTATATTCTGTTGGATAACACATTTGTGGAGGTCAGCCGACCGTTATCTATTAGCATCATCCTATGACGTATTGCACACCAATGGTGTAGATAAAATGTAAGTATAGTGTGCGGTCGGTGAGTTGGGTTGTCGGTAAGTCTGTCGGGCGATTAGTTACTTCGTTAATTGTTCTTGTTATATGTCCTTGTACTTACGACGGTAATTCTGTGTTTTGAAAATTAATGCATGAACGTACAACGTAATTGATAGCAATCCCTTAAGGGTTCTGTTGCATGTTACATGAAGTAATTTGAATCTTAATGTCAATTTGACAATTTACCATTAAAACACGTGTATGTTGGGAGTATTTCTTCCGATATGTTTTGGATGGCTAAATGGACCAGAATTATGTATGGACGTGAACGTTGAGTTGCTTATCTTACGCGTTCTGTGACCGTATTGTACTGAATATGTTTGGTGAAAGCTGATCATTATTCTCACATCGACCAATACAATTGATACTGACGTGTATATTCTGTAACTATATACTATAAATAACGTCTAAAAGGCTGTCCGGAATAAATGCATGGACATAAATCATTTCTTGTTCTGAAGAACTGAACACAGTGACTCCTCTCTTATAGACATCTACGCCATTGAGACAACCTCATTACAAGAACCTCTTATTTTAAACACGACCCAGTATGACCGAGTGCATATAGTCTCTGACTAGAAATAGCCAGACCCTCAAGCATCATTTGTATGCAAAAATTGCTAACACGTGCAGAAACGTAACTCATTGATATTGGTTAATTGATGGGATAAAATAAAGACACCAAACAAGTGACCTCATGGGACTGTACAGATCATGTTTTAAGTGATAATGTTAGGCAATGTTGGCGATATTTCCAACACAATGTCAATTATTATTATTTCATCATTAAACCATTACAGAAAACACGCAATAATAGTTATGGAAGAGTGTCTGTTTCGTATTGCTTTGGTTTTTGTACGCCAGGATATCATTTATGTGGAGGGCAATTGAGGTAACCAGTGCTTTAGGAGCGAGGCAATCAAATTTGTGCTTACTAGCACTACCGTTGTACTCGAAAAACATTTTCGACAATCGTTCGCAGAAATCACGCAAAAAACATTGTAAACTAATCCCCGAATACAATACACAACTAATGTAGGAATATCTAAGTTTCCGTATTTATTTTCGTGTTTTTTTATGTAAAAGAATTTGTTAAAGTTTTTCCTGAAACTATTAAAAACGAATCTCAAGTGGTTTCGGACATAACATCATGTCACGGCCCGAGGTTGTAATACACAAAGTCGTGTCACAGGCGACTGATGTGTGTCCAGAAAGAACTAATTTCAACACAATATAAACAGTAAACTATGTAGAAAAAACTAATTTCAACACAATATAAACAGTAAACTATGTAGAAAAAACTAATTTCAACACAATATAAACAGTAAACTATGTAGAAAGAACTAATTTCAACACAATATAAACAGTAAACTATGTAGAAAAAAAGTCTCCATCATACAACTGGTGTTGGTCTCTTCTGTATCAGTAAGTAAGAAAAATAGACCTCCAAGAAACACAATAACGTAGTATTTAAGCCATATGCCCTCTTTTACGGGAGACCGTGTTATTCATTTACGTTATAAATGCTATTATTTCTATGCAATGTCAACAATGGAGATAAATGGAAACCAGTGTGTGTCTCATTTACATGAATTATCAGTTTAACAGCTGCTGGTATAAGGTCTGAATAGTTCTGTTGTCAAACAGAAGCCATGATACGTCGAAAGAATTAAATTCCTGTATTGACATAAGTGATCAATACTTATATCTCTTTGTAATTTTGTACATGTTTTGACGTGTGTATAAAAGCTCAATCAATCAAAAATGAAAACCTTGAACCCGGGATCACCTTGTACATTCCCCTTAGGAATACAATGATTAACTTGCAATAATTGAAAGTGTCACTAGGGAGAAAAAGACAAACAGCTTGTGCTTAACGTTATCAGTTGTATTGTATTTCATTTAGATATATTTATTTTCCTCGATGTATCGCTGTTGAATACATATTGGGCCAGGAATGTGAACAGCATCCAGGTTTCTTAATCGCGACAAAGTGCTGTGTGACTTTGCCCTTTTGGTCGTTAAACATCGACAGTATTTTAAATAAATGGAAGACCTAAACAAACGGTTTCTTTAAATTAGACCCACCATGTGAATAATAGCCACATAATAAAGACGAATCCTAACACGCAAAAAGGTCATATTTCTAATTGTTATTTGGTGGTTGTTAACGGACAGGTTTAGCTCTGGAAAGAACAGTTTTAAGCAATTGTACAATTTAATGAAGATACTATATCCATGATATTGAGTTTTTGACGTATCTCTCAATGCTGTTTAACAATGTTAATATTATAAAAGTAGTATTGCCAATTTGTATTTATTTCTTCGATAACATTGGAAATTTTGTAAATTTAGTGGTAGTTGTTGCCCTTGTTGAAAATAGTAAGAAATATAGTTTCTGAAGATATTGCACGGTGACTTGCTTTTTAACAAATACGATTAACCGTGTTTTTGCATCTGTTATCGTGAGTTTTTATTAAAATGCATATTTTTTAAAATATTAGGAACTTCCCTAGACTCCAATGCAACCTTAAAGGAACAAAAACTTGAAGGATTGTTATTGTTTTTGCAAAATCTCACGGTAAATCATTTTCTGTCATAGAAGCCTATGAAGATTTCAAATGTCTCCAAAATCTGTCCACTCCATTTTGAGATAATTTTGGACATTATCGGTATAAAACCTTATGCCTATTGTTGTTCTTATATCACATTTCTTTCTGTCATTTGCTATTATAAAGGCATTCACGAAACAGATGTTATCTAAATGCATTTTAAGTATTTTCTATAGCAGAAAAATTTGATGCTTTTTTTAAATGTGCGTTTCATTGTAAATTAATAGAACTATTAAATATATCATAGTATTTGTAACTGAGTGGAATGAATAATTTTAGTTTCATTAACACGATATACATTAAGTAAATGTATTTTGGTTTTAGATTTAGACATTTTTAGTTTATATTCACTTCGGATGTAGGAATTTATAACATTCTTGTCCTTGATACTAATTTCTCGAACATACAGTTTTCTTTGTCAGTGTTTCAAATTATCTTTGCTTATCAATAGATTTACGATGAGTATACTCTACTTCTGGTCCATCCACTGAGCCCTGATACGCATTGTCTATCGTCTCTTTAACTGTTTACATTTGCTGTGTTGTATCAGCGACAATTTCCCTTTGTCTTTCAACATAATCTGACAAATACAGACGATAGACAGGCAGATCTACGGAAATAAGCGAGGAATTAATTTAAATTTTATTAGGTTTATATGAAATAAACGATTCGATTCTTGACATTATCGTTGTCATCCGAGAATAGATGGCATTCCCCGTTTTCTCTCATCTATCATGATTTGAAATGTGATAATGAGATTACTTCGTCTTAATCTGAATATTTATAAGTAAAATGTGGTGTTATTATTGCCTTTAGATAACAATTAAAGGAATTTAATTGTAATTGACTGCTGCGACTGAGCGTGTGTGTCAAAGTGTTACTCTAAAAATATTCGACAGTCTCCTAGCTTGTGTCAAATTATTCAGAAATAAGACAATATTCTGGCTGTCTAAGGCGAGGCATGTTTAAAAAAGAAATATTTTAAGTGAAATAGTAGCAGTACAGGCATATAAACCACCTCTCCTCATGTGAGACTCTATACAAAATGAGTATCGATAAAAAAGGATTCCAGAAAACAAAATAAAAAAAAACATATACAAAAACATCCCACCTTCCCAAAAATACTGCTTCTCCCCCAACCCCAAACCCAACAATCACACAAGACCTTACAAAAAATAGTGGACAAAGCACAAAAAATTACTTAATAAGAATTCTACTATGTTTTCTGCATCTGTATCAAATTATCGCAAAACGCACAACCTTTTGTAATACATTAAGTATCAGACAAATAGATGTTTAACGGTCGTGTATATGTTTTATTTATTATCATACGTCACAAAGGTCGAATTATAGCTATGTAGCCTGTGGTTATAATGAATCTTTAGCACGATGCGTTATCTGGGAATACGGGCATGCTTTTGATCATGTTTTACTGCAAAACATTTACAGTGAGCATAAGTTTTAGTTTTCACATCCTATAGTTGTTTAAAATTCATCTTTCGCTTTTGGTAACTTGAACAACATTAATTTTGGCATTTTGTGAATCTGCTTGATTCGTAATCTGACAGATAAAACTTACTTAAAAGTATCGCTTATTTCTTTTCATAACGTGTATCTTCTATTCATTTCAGAGGTAAGCTCCGGCACTACCACTCCGGCCTCACTCGGAGGACTTCGGGAATTTACGTACAGTTTTCAATCGTCTCCTGTAATTAGTTCAGACGGTCTCCCATCCCCGATGCCACAAGGAAACAGACAGCGACGTGCCTCAATGCAGGAAGCCATTGATTTTAGAAAGATAGACTCCAAACTTTACGATCGGAGGGTAAATATGTAATATTATTATAAAGTAATCCAAATTCGTGGAGAAGTACATCTACTTGTTAGCCGGGAAAAATAAAAACATGTATCCAAAACTGGGAACGGAGACACCCTCTGAGTCCCACTAAACGGTTAAATTAGTATACATGTATTTATATTTGTATTGTCCTTTTATCAAGTTGCAATGAAGAACAAACACAGAAAAACAGTCGGTCGGAAAAGTGTATTTATAATTAAGAATTGAAAAAGTCTCTACTTGAGACTTTCTGTACTTGTTTCAACAATTTCTTTTACATATCTTATGACACTATTTACAACTTTTAACAGCACTCGCACTAATTCAGCTCAAGGATAAGTCCACTCAATCGAATCTTCAATTTCTGGTTCGAGATGTGCTCCCTCAATACTTATACAATTGTTCATATGTGCACGGAGCAGGCGAAGGTGTGTCTATGGAAGTGTCTTACTCAGAATTTAAAGTGTGAATGTGTTATGCATTTTAAATCGTTCACATGAAAAGTTGACGACGAAATCTGTGATTCTTTTCTCTGCATTTCCGTGATATCATTTAGTTTATGAATCCTAAAATTTGCAATTATATGACAGTATCCGTGAGTGAAAGCATCGTATATCATTTAACAAACCGAATATGTTGAAGACAAACGGAATTCCTCTTATTTTGACGCATGTGCGTATGTTCTTGCTTCAAAACTGCCACAAACGTGTTACCAGATCGCATTGGCATACTGTTTAAGTGGATACATTAAATATGTACGATGTATCTGTCATTTGGCCGACCCAATTCCCTCAATAAAGTCCCACTTATATCAAAAGTATACAATGCATTTTATACACTGTGTATATTCAATATCCCTTGGGTCTATTCTAACACATCTAATGGCTGTCAGTTACAGGGAAAATAGCGTTTGGAATACCAAACGTAAAAACAGCAGTACTTAGAGTATGTATACTGCTAGAGTAGATTGGCTGAAAAAATATAATTACGCGTATATTTAAATCCCAGCCCTCTCTGGGAGGTTCAGACGGTCGACATGTATCATGATTAGCATGGTAGTGTTTTTTCACAAATGTAATCCTGCTTTACAATCAGAAAGCTGTTCCCAAGTTACCAAAGGTATCTAACCGCGATACCGTGATGTGTTTTAATGCATTAGCCACATTTCCCAAAACAATAGCCTCCGGTATATAATACTTTGAATTTGATTATTGTAGGAAATATTTATCATAAGTCAGTCACGCGAATGTCGTATGTGTTTTGGACAGTACGTTTGCTGATCTGGGGCCTATTTCATCAACATATCCAAGCTAAGATTTCGCAGAAGTTATGGCATTGACATTATACTTCAATAATTTACCTATTAAATGATGGCAATACATCGAATTCCTTCACGCCGACCTTGTAACTCATTGCGCTGGAAGAAAAACATTGGACACGCTTGGTTGGTCATCATGTGAACTTATCCAATTCAACGTTTCCTTTGAATACTAAACTTCTTTGTGTTGTAAAACAGAAGAATTAATTCACTTAGACACGTATTTGGATTCTTCCGAGAATTGAGTTATATAACATGGACATTTAGAATTTGACCCGATGTCAGGACTAAGGACAATTGGCAGAGCAATATGCGAAAGTGTACCGTTGTTTACATTTTTTAAAGTGTAAAAGGAATTATTTTAGTTGGCATTTGTTCAAGAAACTATAACCTTACATTTGTCTATTGTTTCTTTGTTATTGTACTGATTCATTTGTTTCCAAATTGTCTGATGTAATCAGAGATACGCACAGAATACAGATGTCTTTATCTTAAATCAAATTAAAATAGAGAAAGAATTCCGAGTTCCGTCAAAGAAGAGTTCCTTAGTTTCGAAGATTTTTTTTCACGAAGGAAAGATGGCTTTTTTATTTAAGTGACTCGATGTTTCACACGACGAAACTTCCTGAAATTCCAGGACAGACCTGTTTGGCACTTGGCAGAAAAAAAATGCCAAAAAACATATCACCACTCTGGGTTAATGTTCATTCGCCATTCGGTTGACTTGGCTAGAAAAGGCGAAAATAGACAATTTCAATTTTCAGAAATATATTTGAACATTAAAACAACACCAGTTCTTTAGTATCACTTTAATACCGCAACATGTTACACTAGCCTGAAGTTTTCCGGTTATCAATATTGATTAAGTATGAGATCTCTTCCTAAAGGTGGAACGGATCGCGTGGAGGAAATGGTTTTATCTAATTCCGTATTTTTGCTATATTGAACGAATTTCAACATCACAACTAGCTTGATGGTCTAACTACGGATACAGTAAAAACTCCAAAGCAATATCCTATGTATTAAAACCATCTTTATATAAAGACTACTTATTGTATCGCCGATTTTTATTTTTTTTCTGCGTTTTACCATTTCCACATCATCGTTAGGATTGAAATTGTGTCTAATACGTGGTCCTAATATCAAGGTCTTACTGTGTATTGATGCATGGCTAGATGAATAAGCCGACAATGAACAATATCTAATCAGCGTAATGGTCTCGGAATAAGGAATTAATTACATTACAATTTGACCATTTTTACATCATCTGTATTCTTCAAGTAATTCGCGAACTAGTGTTTGGAGTGGGTCCTACCGATTGAAATTGAATGTGTTTTGGAGGGAATTTGGAAGGATGAGTGTGAGTCGCGTTATTGGGTTTTAGCGTTTTGTATAATGCTCTGTATTTCTAAATAGTTTTCATGTGTCTTTGCATGATTTATGGCAGTCTCTATGGTGAGATTGACTATTTTTTTTATTTTTATTTTGCCTTTGAAACCTTTCTATTGATCTATGAGACATTGTAGTGTCAGAGTGTTTTGGAAAAAAACGAAACATTGGCAATTGCAAAATCTACGTCACAACATCAGTCATAAAGCATGTAAAATGTCGACAGCAAGATCAGTAATATTTCATGTTGAACCCTTGATTGCATTTTTTTCCCATCAAAATATTGCATTTCTCCTGGAATCCATGAAATACGAGCGACTTGTTTTTGCAAATAAATGTGTTTAAATCTAAAGGTAACCTTTGGTATTTGTACTTAACATGACAATCACATTCTTGACGTGTTCTGTTTTATCGTTAATTTAAAATGTGCATTTGTTCTCATTATTTTAAAAAGAATTTTCCATTAGTTATTACCCTTGGTAATAAGGTTTGATTGTAACATTCCTCCTAAATGGGATTGTACAGGCAATTATGCAATTACTAAGTATTATCTTTCTTAATTTTAATGAGTTTACGGCCATCTGGGAGTTGTACGTTCATTAACGACAAATATCTCATGCAACATTAATTAAACCTACCCAATTGTGTTCAAGTAACTCCAGTCAATATTTTATCAGAATTTTAATAATTATGGAAATTTACAAAAAACAAACTGTTTATCAGAAGGAAACCACTCATAATAGTTAATGTACGCTCGTGGTATTGTTAATATCATATGCAAATGAATTAATGCAAAAATTATATGATTATTATGTGTTATATAATAAATCATAATTATTAATGTGTCATAATCTGCTTAGATTACTTCTTGGTCGTGGTCCAGTGGTTAGTGCGCTGGACTTAACCAGGAAATCCCGGTCGCGGCAGGTCATACCCTTCTATGAAAATTTGACAAAAATGTCGAGTTTCCTCCATATGTGGAGACGTTGCCGGCTCCTTGTGGAAGGTTAAGTTAGTACTGGTTAGTATACAGTCCAGGAAAACTAGTTAGGTGAAAAGGTTGCCGTATATAACTGAAAATGTGTTGAAGAACGGCGTTAAACCCCAGTGACAATGTCAGCTTATTCTTCTTTGCGTTCAACACTAGTACAAATTTCATGCCCTATTTGAAGACATGAACTTGTAGCTTTTGTTACAGACGTACATCATTGACGAGTATCCATGATAGGTCTTACGTCAAGTTTTTATACAATTATTTCTAAATGAATGGAATTTCATCATCCGATCAAATGCGCAGACAGCTCAACTTTTCAAATAAAAACTCAGATATCCATAAACATTTTGAGTAATTGTACTTATAATGTCATCTTTTGGGCTTTCAATTATCCACAATGTATGGCTCATAATTATAAACGAGTTTATTGGTTACCAATGGAAGCTTTACGTTCACTGAGCACAGCCTGAGATAGAAAACGATTCTATGTTGTTCTCATGTTGTTTAGCCAATAAAATCCACAAAATGCCGTATTTAAAGCCGGGAAGAAAAATCTTTAATCTAGTTCCTTTAATGTATTATTTTTAATCAAACGACACTTAGTGCACAATATCAAAGGATTCTTTGATCTTTGCGCACTGCTTCGGGTTTCTCAAGATATTTAAATGTATCTCTTTGACATCAAAGGCGTATATTTATAAGGCTTGTAAGCTATACGCCGTTGATTTGTGAAGCATATTGAAATATTCATAGGCATCTCCACTACATATGTTCTCTCAACCTTAGTTCACCAGAGTGAGAATGTAACGATGTAATAACATGGAAAAAAAGCTCTGGGGTTTAAAGGGACCTAACTACAGTTTGAAGTAAGAAAAACGAAACAATGAAAACTCAGGAGCGGATACAGGATTTTGGTTTGGCGGGGGGAGGGCGTACAATCTAGATGTTTATGTAGAAAATGGACACACTCGCCCCCCCCTCCGAAATCCGCGCTTGAAACTTAAATAACATCATAATAGTTGCCAGTTAAAATGCTACTTTGAGGCAATACTTTTAATATGGGTTTCCTCCCTCATTTAGGAATTATTGTTTCATTATGTTTCTGTTCATCTCTTTTTGTAGTCCCATACCTTGTAACGTTGCGGCATGTGGCATATCTATCAAATTACTATCACGTTCCAAACTCAAATGGTCTGAATGAAAATGCTCTGTTTTGTCGCTGTTTATACAAATCACAGATTTACTTATTCGTAATAAATCATAAATACTTTAATATGTTATAAGAAGAAATATTCTGATGTTCCAATTAGGCATTCTGAAGGCTGTGTTATTGATTTCAGCATTAATTTACGGACCATTTCCTATTTGGATGTACATAATACAACATTTGGCTCATTTCTATGTGAACTTCTTTTACCGTGGATGGAATAATTATGAGTGGAAAGTTGTAATAAATTTAATCAAATTAGGAAATATAATCAAAATAAACAGATAATTAGTCCCTTTTATAAGATGTCCAGTTTGCACAAGTCTGTGAAATGCATTTTTATCAATGCCTATCATATTGCTAATAAGGGTTGCGACGAAAGTAGTTTTTTTTTTCATAGTTATCATTGTTATATATTATCAATGATTTCCTTAGCGATCCAATTATAGGATTTTGGTAATGCACATGATATACATGTTTGTTTGTCTTATTTTAGTTGTTGAAGCGACAGCAGTCTGTCTCAAGTATTGAAGAAGACCCATTGGGAAGCATCAACTTTAGCATAGATTTCAACTCAGAAACAAGTTTACTGACTGTTTATCTCGTAGAGGCAGAGAATCTCGTGCCGCGAGACTTTAGTGGGACTTCAGATCCTTATTGTAAAGTGTGTGTTTTGCCAGATCGCAGGAATCAGTTGAAAAGCAAAGTACATAGAAAAACTACAAACCCGGTCTTTGATGAGGAATTTATTTTTGAGCTAGATCCGGATATGTTACAAACAATGACTTTAGAGTTGCTTATATTTGATTATGATCAGTTTTCGCGACACGACTGCATTGGACAGGTCAGACTTCCATTTGAAAACATTGATTTCGGTAATCGACAAACATTCTGGAAACCTATTGCAAAACGAGATCAAAAGATCAATTCTACGACGGTAAGATATTATTCAGTTATCAAAGTTTTTTTTTGTATAAGGTTGCTACCGGGAAACCCTTTCTTTTTTACATTTAATTTACAAAGTAAAACAACGTAGTTTAAGCAAATAAAGAATGTCTAAAACTGTCGAACTTTGTCCTCGAACTTTGTCCGTCCCTTTGCTGACATTTTTGCAAGAAACATTTATTTCCCGCGATTTCTCATGGAATAATTCTCTAAGATAAATTATGTTTTATGTGTTTTTATCTGAATTTCGACCTATTTCAAGAGGAATTCAGATCTTCAGTCGAAAAACTCTTATTACAGTTCCAGGCGTTCTGGTCGACGTTTAAAGCTGATCGCTATGGGTTTGAAATCCTATACAGTATAGATTAAAGGTTTCATAGAAAAAAAACATTCATAAAATCCTAATTTCCTCAAACATATCGACATATCGACTTTCTTCTTAGTTTGACAAACAAAAAATTGGTTTTAATGAGTGTCCTTGTTGGGCGAATTGAGAATATAGAAATGTTTCGTTTTTTTTTTATTTCATCTTATTGTATTTTTGGGCTTTTTCCTTATTCTAGTATTATTTTAAGTATGAAACGACAGACCATATTCATAAAATCAACATTCCATAGATTATGGCCGAGTAATACAGAAAATAGTCCATGTTCTGTAAAATTTTATTTAGAATTTTTAAAAAATCACAATATATAGCATCACGCTGTCCTAACGTTGTAAATATCACGATATATCACAATATATCGGAATATCAATTTTCTTGTCAATATTCAGCCCTCCTCTTTGTTATATTTCATACATATGAGGATATTGCTTTGAAATTCTAATTTTGGCTGGTTCAAAGAATATGTATGTAGAGATCTTGTTTCTGGTTTGTTTCACACGTATTAAAATAAGCAGAAATTGCGGACAAGCTTGATTGATGCGCTTGTCTCAGTTTTTATGATTTTGTTACAAATCATATTAATTATTGTGACACTAGAAATAAGCATCGTATTTTATCGAGTAGTGTTACAGTCTTAATTCGCATCGTCAGCTCTTACGTAATAAATTTACGTTCGCATGATATGGTATCACTTAATCAAAATTAAGAGATGTCTTAATTACCGCAACCGTAATCTAATTTTGAACTAAATCTTATGGTATGGATCAATCTATTTTCAAAGAAAGGTTTCTTAATTTACGGATGTTTACGTCGAACATGCACGCAACCTGCAAAGTGATATCGTAGAACTACCTTCATAATGCGCCGTGGGTGTAATAACGCGGAATTGCATGCGGTATTTAAATTGATGATTTATTTTGAGTTCAACGAAGTTTCCGACAGCAAGTTAATTCAAATGATTGATGTATGCACTTGGAGTTTTTATGATGGTTCTTTGTTAACATGTGAATATAATCAAATGGATTGTAAATTTATCCATTAGTTAATGAGCCAATTTATTAAGATTATATTGTTTAGAAAGCAGACACCAGTGTCCAATTTCCTTAGCATTCATCAAACTTCTTAATTAAGGCAGAAATTTTAAATATAACTTTTTTTTGTGATAACAGCTTATTAACTTGGTTTTCAACAAAGTAGAAAAGCTGGATTATTAAATTGGTACAGATTCTTGGTCTGGCCGGCGGGTGTCGGCGTCAAACAATTGGTTTTAATTCGATAACATTAGTTCGGATTGACCTATTGCATCCAAACTTGGCATTTAGCAAACTGCTATAGACACCTAGCTTGGGTTTGTATTTAGGTACTCGGTGTTCAGGGTAAGCCTTACGGGTTACTAAAAATAAGAAAACGCTTCTCCACAATAAGCGGTTGAGAACCTGGTTTGGTGACATTGCCGTGTTTGTTGTCTTCTTAATAATGCAAGAAAATAATGCAAAAATGTGGAATGTTTTTTTCAACAAATCATAAAGTCATTGCCACCTTTTCTATTTAAAGTTAAATAAATCTTGGGAAACTACGCCCGCAACTGATTTTTATAATGTAATATGTACAGTTAAGCGTGTAAATAAAGGCCGTATGGGGAAGGAATGATATACAACTATGGTTTTGACTCAGGGACTCAATTGATTTTTTTACTATTTAATATGAGGTCAGGAGTGCCCCATGCTTACCAGACAGTCGCTAAAAAAACTGTTTCTCTTCCAGAATGGAGAGCTCATATTTTCACTGGGATATCTCTCTAGTGCTGAGCGTCTCACCGTGGTTGTGATGAAAGCGAAAAATCTTCACCATACAGAAGAGGGGAAAATAACCATGGGTGAGTATCATACACAGTAATACCTCTCTTTGTAAAACCCGCTCCCATTTTAAGACAACCTCATTATTGTGAGCATGTATTTTCCAGATAGGTTTTCAATATTTCCGGTGTATTTCAACGTGATAATGAAACTACCCCAATGTCAAGTCCGATTGATTTAGTTCCAGTGTAAGCCGCGAGGTTATAAAACTTGAGAACAGTCTCCGAACTCAGATCTCAATTCCATTCTCAAAGTATTATGGTTGAAAATATAGAGCTGACTAATGTTTAAATATTTATTCAGATGAATTATGCTGATGGAATTATGTATTAATACTGTAATTATTGTCTGATAATAATTCACTAAGACAGACTAAAAGATAAGATATTAGATTAAGCGACCGGTCTCAAGTTTTATAACCTCGGGGCCTGGTCTTAATAATGTATTGTATAATTTCGTCGATGATGTATTTAATATGAAGTTTTATGTCAATATATCCAGGCTCGTGTGTTCACATGACGACCGCAAAATCACAAATGTGCATAATGAAGCAGGCACAGATAAGTCATGGTAACATCCGGTCTGTCACGTATTTACTGAAGCCCGAGTACTGTAATTATCCTTGTCTTTATGTTGACTTGTCCATAATCAAAGTATCGGCAAAGCAAATGGTCTTTTTTCAAGTTTATTGCATTACTGAACCGGTGATTTTGTAATAAATAATATACGATAGCAAGTGGTAAACCTACATGTTTGATCTTGTTGAATTGAGCTGTGCCAGAGTCACTCAAGTAGGATGACCATTTTTATAATGACGCTTTATCGAGTTTTCGGTATAAAATCTTCACTATATTTTTCCATCATTGGAACAACATTCGCTGTTTCAAATTTATTGTGCCCGCAAGACCTCGATTTTTTGAACAAGTGTTCTGAACTATTTTTTTAATCTTGGAAGCTCCTGGTGCTTTTGGGTTTTTTAGCAGAAGCGACACGTCTTGTGTCATTTTACTGTAATTTTGTCTTTGGTGACGTCCATGAAAAACTGTCTGCCAGTCATTACTGCTTAATATCACGCTGTAGTTTTTGAATTGTCGTATCATGAATCATGGCAGTTAATGACGTAACATTGCATTTTGCAGAAACGCAACTGCAGTTTTTGCTTTGCGTAAAGCAGAAATTGCGCCCAAAAATAGAAAAAGCAATCGCGGCAACAGTTGATGAGCGTAATGACTTGATGATATGATGTTGCATCCGTCATACTGCGACAGAATGCAGGAGCGTGTTTATATTCCAATATCATGCGTGTAATGCAGCAATGAAAGCCGGGATTCTGTTTCATCCGATGTTTTATACTGTATACAAGTAATTTTTCAAATTGGATGGAAAGTGTTAGGTGGAACATTTTTATATAGGCTTGAGACGGAAAATTCCTACATAAAAACTGATACAAAAATCCCTCTTTCCTTAAAATCTCACCTGATCTCAAAGCCACCAACTCGAAACTCCACCCAACAATCAAAAACGTACAAAATATGGGGAACAAACCATTATTCTCCCCTCCCCGGGGATAAGCCTGTTCTACGGCAACTAGTTTTTTCGTTGCAGAATTTAACCTTATTAAGTAGAAATACAATCCTTTGTTCGAGAAAATACGTTCTTAAAAATGTATACGATAAAAAATTATTGAAACTCTTTTAAAACATTTGTCCTTTGGACAATTACGCGCCTCCTCTTTCTCCAAATATCGTTTTTCTGTCTTAACGTTATCAGAGCTGATAACAAAGGCTTTCGTTCATTTATTTTTGCCAATAGAATTCGGATTATAGAGCATTTGCGCAGAAAAACTGGTTGATATAATCTTAACATAACCGGCAACAATTTGTGCACAAAATTTCCAATGTTTCTTAAATTTGGTTAATGCATAAGAAACTTGACTAAGAAGTGAAAATATTGCAACAAAAACGTATTTCCATTGTCACGTGTGCTTAACGTGTAAAGGATAAAGATATCAAGCATTTGGACACGCCATATATCTAAGGTCACCGACAACATTAACTAAATAATTTATGAAAAACCGGCCCATGGTTCGAAGTAATTCATTACTTGCAATGCAGTTTGCACTATAACTTTTTACTTGGCGTTACCCATGCAGGTTATAAGTAATAATTGTACAAATACGTTTAAATTATTCATACACGCAGACATATCAACATCAGCTGTAATGGTACGTTTACTCGTACATGTGTGGTTCTGTTTTGTTTATTGTATGCCCCTCTTGACGGGACGTATTACGGGAACACCTGTGGCAGGCCGGCGGGTGAGGTGCGGTGTTTGCAATAGTTGTCAGCTTTCTGTCGGCCAAGCTCGATCGCCTGCGAAATCTTCCCCGACACTCACTATTGAGTTATGGCCCTTTTGTCTCAAAATTACGCAGTCTTTGTCGTTTTTTTGCCAGATAATTTTGAAAGGCGTATTTTGTGGCAGTTTTGCATTCATGTTATTTGATTGTTTATAATTTATCTGTCTGTCCGTCCGTACGTGCGTCCGTTCGTGTCTCTTTTTTGTTGGTAATGGAGCATATCCTTTCATCAGAAAAAATATGCTGAGTCAGCTAAATACAGTAATAAGCTATGTCTGATGAACGGATGTGCTTTAATTAACTGTAAAATGAAACACGTCATTATCACACACCTAATTAGTCACCTTCTATAGACGGGTATGCAAGCTATGAATTATTTCTAAACCACAATTCTGTCTGATGAAGTGCGAAATAATGATCGACAACAATGATAAGTCTATGTTTAAAATACAGTGCAACCTCTCCAGAGCGACCCTCTCTAGAGTGACAACCTCTCAACAACTACATAATTTTGCTTCTCCTAAAGTGTGTTTCTTTGGAGAAGTTGTACTGAATAAGATTATTTTAATGTATACTAAGAAATACATTATCATTCTTACATTATAAATGTGGTTACAATAGATCTCGATATTAAGGCGACCTGCTGGACAAAAGTACTGAGGTGGTCTCGCGATCACAGGGGTTTAACGTTAAATTCATCAATGTTCAGTCATATACGTCGACCGGTTCGCCAAACAAGTTTTCCTTGTTTTTATACTAACCAATACGAACTTTCCCTTCCACAAAGTGCCGGCAGCTTCTCTACATATGGAGGGAAATCGACATTTTTGTCAAATTTTTATTTCGAGATGCCGCGACTGGGATTCGAACCCAGATTTACTGGTTACAAGTCCAGCGCACTAACCACTAGACCACGGTCCCGACCTCTCTCATTATGAAGTTGAAATGTGGAGAACAATGAAAAACTGGACCGAGAATGAGTGGTTGACATTGTTATAACACTGAGGCGGTCGCTAAAGTGAAACTTTACTGTGCATTTTTCGTAATTAAGTAAGAAAACACTAAACATATCATTCAGACTAAAACAGTTTACTATGTTCAGACTATGTGAAATAGATACTGTATAAAATAAATTGTAAACGTAATGTATTGTTGGGGTAGTACGTAAAAAGACACCACACAGTGTTGTATAGCTAGTTATATTGCAAATACATACTGTGAATATAACACGATGTGATATTTACAATAGGATTTGTAGTTTGTATCATATCTTAATATAATAATTGTGGTCACACATACATCATGCTGGTGGTTCATAATAACTCATTTGTTTGCGATGGATGTGTTATCAAGAAGTTTCAATTTTCTATATGGACTCTGTTTACAAAATTGGCACATTATTTACACTAAACATGTTTTCTGTTTTATGAAATAATAACGCATTTATCTATCTATCTTTCTCATATCTGTCAATGACGTAGAACTCAGTCGAGATCAATGTCAACTAGATGCACCAATTTAAACAACATTAGTAACATATCTGGCTCCTGTAGTTTTGGACTACGTGGACAAATATTGATAATGAAGGGATTCTTAGAAAACACACACAAAAACACCCACATTATCCCAGTATCCCCACATTACTACCTTCCACAAAAAATCCCGCCCACCTGACAAAACGATACTTTATTCAGTAAAATATGCTTTAAATCCATTAAACAATTATAACACATACAAATATTCATAGTTATCATCAAACGCAAATACAAGTTAAAGTAATTCTTGAAACAGAATAGAACAGTCAAACCTGTGAAGAAAGGACACCCATGGGAAAGACCAAATGTGGCCCTTGTCAGTTTGATCAAAATAACCAGCAATGTTTTTTCAGAGAATGACCTTTATTAACAGGGTGTTGTTTATTCACAGGTTTGACTGTAATATACACCAAATCCCCAGCGCATACGTCGTGTGACCATCCATTACAGTCGCACTATAATCGTTTGTTTTAAAGGGACTAAAGTCCATACCAACATCAAATATTATAAGTTAAGAAAAATCATTACTAAGGTAGATTCTCATTTAAAAATAATTATTTTGTTGATACCTTATAAATGCAAAAATATATTACGTTAAATACTATCGTTATAGATGATTTTAAAGAACCTAGTAGGCTGTATACAGTGTACACGCGTAATTTGTTATACATGATGCACTTTTTTCAGTAATATAAGGTGACCGGTTCACCTAACCAGTTTTCCTGGACTGTATACAAACCAGTACTAACTTACCCTTCAACAAGGAGTCGGTAACCTCTCCATAGGGGGAAGAAAATGGACATTTTTGTCAAATTTACATAGAAGGGTATGACCTGCCGCGATCGGAATTTGAACCCAGATCGCCAGGTTACAAGTCCAGCGCACTAACCACTGGACCACGGTTGCGCACTTTTATTTCACTTTTTATTATTATCACTATCAAATGAAAAGAGTTTCCGAATTTTGAAAAGAACATCATAAACCCGAAGGTCAGTCCCTTTATGAAATTTCGTTCAACAAAATATGCTCTACAATATCATTAATGGGTGTTTGTTCATCTCTGTGTATTTTAGATCCCTACGTAAAGGTTGTACTTGCAACTGGTAAAAAGGTGAAGAAGAAGAAAACGTCTACAAAACACAATGTGACAACACCAGTTTGGAACGAAGCGTTGACATTTAATCTGCCACGTGACTTTTTGCAGTCGGTTACATTGGAATTTCAAGTTTGCCACGACAACAAAATGGGTAATGACGAAATTCTCGGGCGAATAATAGTCTCACGAGACTCCACGGGAGATGAACGCATTCATTGGGATGAATTGGTCAACTGCCGGAGTGCAGTAGCTCGCTGGCATTCCTTATCTACATTGTGAACTTCATAAACTTGAAATGTGTAGAGTGATCTTCTGAAACAAAATGGAGGGAGTATTCTTGAATCATTGTAGTATTGAAACCAGCGACTGTGTTTTTGTACAATGAATTCTTTGTGATAGGCTTTATAAAATGGACGTTGTATTTTCAGGACAACAATTAGACTAATTACGACAAATACGTTTATTGTAAGGCTATTGTTGAATCCTGTTAGAGATTCTAAGGGAATACAGTGGTTTCAACTCTTCTTCATGCACCATTGTTATTAGAAATATGAGTTTTTTAAATATATTTTATAGACTTTAAACAAGACTCAAAATTGCTACCAGTTCAAACATTGGGCGGGTAACTTGTACATATTTTTGATCGAAAATAGACGGACCGGTTACCATTTGAAATTAAAGCCGTGGAGCGATTGTCATTTTATTTTATTTATTTTATTTATTTATTTTATTTTATTTCTGTCACATGATATTGGAACAAGTAAGAATGGCATCTTGAAATTCTTCAGAACATCAACCTTCTTTAGGAAAACTATAATGTAATCCCACATAATTTGACATAAGACTAAAATAGTACGGTCCTTCTGACAAAACTTTATCATCGAATTTTTAGCTCTTTGTTCAGTGTCAAAATACAGACAGCTTGCTTTCAGTTTGACATCTGATCTGAAATTTATTTTCATGTTTTATTTGTTTTAGAAATGGAATTTAGAACCTTGATCAAGTTATAGGCAGTAGGTAAGAAATATGTTCCATGGCGTAAAGTACATGCCATTAGGAACACCTCGCATAATTCCGTGCCTCCATAAATCCTTGGATATACTTGGTAAAAAATGATACCGCTAAAGAACAAGTTCTTAAAATGGAGTCTGTCGAAGACTCCAGCGTTTTCATTGCAGAATTGCCCTTCGAGCAGTGTAAGCTTTCGCTTTCTACGGTACATAGTATACAGCAAACAGCAATTTGCAAACAAACAAAATACAAACAAACTTGACAGTCGTTTATTCTACAGAGGCCGTCATATTTGTAAGTTTTTCAACTAGTTCCAATGCCGGCGTGCGAGCTACAGCCGATATTAGACGTATTCGGCCGAGGGGTCCCGAATGAAGTACACGTATGTAGATTATAATGAATGATGCCTGGATTTTTATTAATGCCGGGTCCATCGTTTCGGGATAAAATACCGACTGTAGAATGAATTCATCTATTGGTCGTTTTGGGCCACTAAATGAACAATTGTTACATATCTTGATATCTCGTAAATGTTTGTATATGTTTGTGTTATTTTATATGTTTGAGATATTTGGTACGTATTGAACATTAAAACTAGTTTGAACTTTTTCGCAGACAGAGCATCGAATAGTAATGCTAGTGCACGATGTGGCTATTGTAGCAATAGCTTATAAATGCAACGTCATACTGATCAAGGGAGCTGTGTTGTGTTGTTTGAATACTGGGCGTGGTTTGAGAAGTGGGCGATGTCTGAGATGTAGGCGTGGTTTTGAGTTGTAGGCGTGGTTTGAGAGTTATTGAAATCAGCATGCTATGTTGCCAGATATATATTTTTGTTTACATATATATGATATAATTACATTGCTTGCCATTTTTGTACCCAATAATTAGTTTTTGCTCATTATTTTGTGTACATACAAGTAAAATAAAGTATATTCAACACTTCGTTGTTCAATAACTTCTGTCAGCGTCACAAACAGCGATGTTACCTTCCTTAATTAATGCATAACTACACCGAAATTACTGTACGTCAATCATCAGATACTGTTACAATTAAATCTATCAGCGCCATTGCATTTATACAAATTTTGGTAATTACTTGTTTCTAAACGTGGGAGAAACAGAACAATCGCTAACATGCAAATCTCGTCAATACAAAATAAAAACATCAAAACAGACAAATATGGAAAGTCTTCATGCTCAAAGTATCGTCTTTACGTACATGTTTACAATAAAACCTCCACAATAAAACCACCTTTTGAGGTCTAAATATTGAAGTGGTGTGATTATCAAGTTAAAATGAAGGTGAAATAATGGTCAGAAAATTATGGGTCGTAATAATGAGACGATCGCTAAGTGTAATTTTACTGATAGGCCCATATCTACATAAGACGTTCTTCTAAAAACATTTACTAACAAAACAACAAGATCCACTTGGGGATATTATGTGGAATGAATAACAGATATCAAGAATTCGAAGAAAAGGAAATATGTTTAAAAATAGAAAGAAAAAAGAATGGGAGATAAAAGCAATTGCATTGAAATTATGCCTTGATGAGAAACAAGGCAGAATGCAAGTAGTGTAACAAATGATAACCGAATGCAGTGACACCTGGATTTTACGTCCAACTTCTTGAAAAAAGACACATGATGATAATACTAAGGTGACTTCATCGTTATAAACAGATGGTTTTAATATTGAAGTAATTGCTAAGTAAGGTTTTACCATACATTATAACACTTACTTGCACAATTCGCTCATAACCATTAAATGCATTATGTAACAAATTTTTTGTTACGCACATGTATCATGTCTGGGTAAAGTATTTATTTTGTACTAACAAGTAAATACACAAACTTAAGTTACTATACTTCATACTACCAATCTAAAAATTTTACAAAGCTACGTTCTTTTAATATTATCTAGAAAATATTCTGCCATTAATATCACGGAGATTTTCAGTTACTGTGGACTCAGTTAAAGATGAATCCCTTAAGACCCGAAATATGTGTTCATTATATCTATATTTCACTGTATCCGTTGCAATAGAATAAATGATGGTTTGGGGGGGGGGGTAATTACCACACGTTATCCGATCTGTCACTATATTCGTGTTCACCATAATGTGCTAGACTATAATGAGTGTAAAGGCCGTTTTTAGTCTTAATTGCTGTACTAGGTGTCAAGGTTTTGTTGTAATGCTACACTCAGCTAGATATAATTTAGTAAACGTGAATTCCTTTTTATCAGCAAGCAGCGAAACCATTCAGTCCGAAACAATAGTCATGCGTACGACTACTCTACCGACCCTTTTGGTGGCGACGCTAAACTTTCAAAACGGCGAAATCCAAAGTAAAAAAAAAACATTTGCAGAATCGTTTGTCATATTCTTACAGCAAAAAAAAGAGTTTACGAAAAGAAAAGAAAACGTCATTGACCGACTTACACTATTGTTATGGTCGCATAATCGTAAACGACTTCTTTAGCCGAAGCAGCGATTGTAAGTGTACACTTTCTCCTCTACCTAAATTGAAAGTCTGATACAAAATCATCATAATTTATTTTCTTAACTGCATATATTTTTAAACAATCGGAATTTACATTTACAGTCACTAATTCGAATCCCATCCGGGAGTAACAAACCGGAAGTTGTCCGGGTAGCGCGTAGATAACGGTGGCTCTACCTAGGTATGTGCCTGTGGTCTTCCTCTAAAACGGAGAAATCGCCTAGTGACTTTAGCTGTTGGTGCTTCTTAAAAACATGAACAAATTCTGCCATGACTTACATCAGAATGTGCGAGTCGATTTTAATACGGAAATTTTATTTCAGATGGAATTCAGAACGATATTTTTATTGTTTAGGGTAACCTGAAAACAACGGAACTTAAATAATGCAATATTTTACCATAACAGATAACCGAATTCACTTCAGTCTACGAAACTAACTTTAATTTATTTGGTAAACAATCAACAGTCCACATTAAGACGTATTTATTGCACATATCTGGTCGATCTATTGAGCTTTCTATAGGAAGGAATCATAAAATTAAATAGCGACAATCCATTCAGGAAATAATGGGGAGATTAACATCTGAATTTATCGTCTTCCAAGTGTATTTTATCTGTGAAATAATTATACACATGACCAGTTAACAATAGCGCTTTAAATCTGTCCGTCAAGGTCAATGTTTGACGTACGTTTCTTACCAACATCATACTACTGAGTCTTAATACAATACAGACATGCTATCTTATGGTGGATTTCCAAACAAACACATGAAAACATTATTTTTCTTCTATGGCAAAACATTTCAGGGAATAAAGTGCTCATAATGTATTCAGTCAGAACGTTTTCGTTAATACCAAACTGCCGGAATTTCAATGCCTCTGAAGTCCTGTCACGACCTGTGAATGATCAAAGATCAGCTAAGTCAATTCTGTAGGATGAGTGGCATTTCAGAATGTTTCGATAGTTTCCGCGATAAATAAGCGCCTGTCACTTGTCCGTTTAATTGAGATTAAGGTTATTTTTAGAAAAGCACTTGGTCATTACTAACCCCTATTTTAAAGAGAATAACAATCATTGACATTTCGTCACGCTTCACTGCCCGATTTCTATCTATAATAAGTTCACATTGTTGTAAATATAACCCGTCTTTACTGTGCTTAAGATAATGGTTTACGAAACATATGTTCTTCCTTTCATGAGGCCGCGGCCGTGGTCCAGTGGCTAGTGCGCTGGACTTGTAACCCGGAGATTCGGGTTCGAATCCCGGTCGCGGCAGGTCATATCCTTCTATGAAAATTTGACATAATTGTTGATTTTCCTCCATATGTGGAGAAGTTGCTGGCTCGTTGTGGAAGGGTAAGGTAGTACAGGAAAACTGGTTATGTGAACCGGTCGCCGTATATAACTGAAAAATTGTTGAAAACGGCGTTAAACCCCAATGACAATAAGTCACATAAAAACGAAAACAAACAATCTTCTTTCATGGATTAAATGGTAAGGACAGCACACTCTATTTTTCATGCATGAGGTGGAATCCTGAAGTAACCGGATTGCCTCTTTAATTTTTAGACGTTGTATATTTCCATGAAAATTTGCAAAATATACTTCCATTTTAAACAAATCTATGACGAAACCTAAATCCATTCTGGTATTTTCATAAACATGATTTATCTGTCCTTGATAGTTCTTCATTAAGAGGTCAGAAACAAGCACCTGCTACTTCCAGGTATAACGTTTTACTGTAATATCATTTTAAAACTTCACAAATATCATGTTCTTTTTTACATATGTCAGACTGGTAGCCTCTTCTTAAAGTACGGTGGATATAATAATAGAGTATTTCCGAATCCCAGTTACGTTACAATGGAAAAAATAAAAAAAGGCTTCTAAAAGCTTTGCTGACTATGAGACTTACTAAACACTCATTCTCAAAATAAGAGCCCATTTGTATTGAAAGGTGGAATTTATGGACTTGTTAAGGTGCATGTCTTTATTTTCAAATGCTTTCATACATATGGCAACTTTACAATTGTAAACAACTTCTGACGTCAAAATAAATCAACGAACGAACAACTTTATCGTTGACATCTCTGATTGAAGATTCAAGATTTTGAAAAAGCGTAACGTAAGTATACAGTCACGTTAACTGTTTATCATGCTTAGAGATAATATTTTCTTTTATTTAATCAGTAGTTACTAGTATGCAAGTCTAGCATACTCTCTTTTTGCACACTTCATATTTAGCAACTTATTTAAACAGTTACACAAATTTATAAAGAGTTACTGCAAACTATGTACTGAAGTGTACACATTTACCAGACTTTCTAGTGACCATGGACTTTACCAAGGGTCCTTATTGTGTATAATTAGTTTTTCTGGAATAAAATTCCCATTTTAGTTACCTAAATTGTTTTTTTACATTTCCATGAAGTATTCATAGTAACTTTACGGATATTACAACAAAACTGTTTTAAACCGCTCGAATACAATGATTGAAGTTTTGTCAAACGTTCCACACTGAACAAAGGTGGCAGGATTAATTCTACTTGAACAAGTATTTATCAGTATTTAAAACTTTTTTAAGTTCTTCAATGTTTTTTGTCAACTATTTTCAATTAACACATTTCTTGATATCTTGCCTTCTTTCTGAAAATGTCTACAGCAAACGAATGATGTGATAATGTGTACATCGACGATATTGTATCAATTTTTATCCCGCTTACTCAATTATTTAACACATCCGTCCAGTATGTTTGACCTGCGATTATTCCGAAAAATTATAATATTTATCTCAGCCGGTATGGTCAGGAATGCTCAGTTCATCAAGTGGCTTATTTGTTCACAGTAACAACTTGACTGACGAATACAGTGTTATCTGTTCGCCCATATTTAATATCAGGGAAGAATTTTTTAAGTTATAATCTGAGGAAGATAACTATTGATAGGCAACCTTGTAAAATTGCTAACGTGAACTGCCCTCGTTGCGTAAATGATATTTTATAGAGAAACAACTTATGGTATATTCAATCATGTAAATGCATGTAATGTACAGTCAAACTTCGATATAAGACTACATGCATACATAAAAAAATATTACATAACCGAATGACATAGGAATGTATAGGTTATAGCTTAGTTCTACAACAGTAAAAATTAATCAACTTGATCAATATCTTATTATACTGAATCTCGACGTTCCACATCCAAATACCCAATTTTCCTAGATATAATTTTAGTCTAAAAACTCCCAATCGGGCTAATTGCGAAAGGTTAAAGAATGTCAGTCCTTTATTTGTTTATTAATTTATTTTAGCATTAACTTTTTATTAATATTTTCACCTGTCATAGTTTGTACTTTCAGTACTTTGAAATTGTGTTAGTCCGGTATGCAGTTTACCAAGGCCTTGAACCCTAAGAATGATCACTAATGATATTTTGATAACAATTAATTGTGTTATACGTAGGACAATATACGCATTGACAAATAGAAGCAAAATGGC